>PPNI02000012.1:0-175217 GCA_003707195.2 Phaffomyces antillensis
CGCCCCAGCCAAACTCCCCACCTGACAATGTCTTTGGCCGCGATTAATCCTAGAACTTTACTTCGTCCCCCCAAATAAGTAAAAAAACGATAAAGGTAGTGGTATTTCACTGCCGGTTTAACCCTCCCACTTATCCTACACCCTCTATGTCTTTTCACAATGTCAAACTAGAGTCAAGCTCAACAGAGTGGCGGGATTGTTTGGGATGATTGTTGTAACAAAATTGTTTAGATTTATTTAATCGAATAGTAATTGTAATGAAAACCCCACTGTTTGGATTATGTTGATAGGATTTGCAAAGACAAAAAACAATCTGAGAACATGTATAAGGCTCTAGTTTTTACTGTTGAATGGAGATAGTTAGACTAATATTTAGTGTATTTTTAGACCTTCAACAGTAACACGAAATCGACTATTTATAATCCCGATAAAGTATAACAATAAAGGCAAGGAAGGTTTTAGTTATTGAACATCTAGCAATCATAATCTAATCAGCTCAAGTCCAACTTATTTAACCTGGATCTTCTCACTACTTTTTCGTTTAATTTGGTACTCAACCCTTAGTGATCCGAGTAGGGCATATCTTCGCTATCACTTAAACTAAATAAAGCCTTATTATATCACCCTCATCAGATTTCTTATCTATGACCCAATAGTATAGTAGATGGGATGAAGCTAATAAATTGATCATTATTATCACTCCTGTTTCAATTACTTATGGTTCCTTTTTCAAACCAGAAATGACTAAGATATTTCATCATTAGAGAAAATGACTCAGTAATTTATAAAAACATCTGAGCATCCTCTAATTATTTTATAAGCTGATCGATATACTCTTTTTCTTGGTTATTGTTTAATCAACTAAAAAATTCGAGTTTATTTACACTTTCCTCCCTTTTTACAACACTCACATCATTATCATGTTAGACCTTACTATTAATGAGGAGTCTGAAGATAATCTAGTTAGTTATACCTTCTGATTATTATTATTGACCACTGCAAATTTGAGGTTTATCTACATTATTTATCAAAAGAATATTTACAGCACTTCATATATGGAACATAAAGAAGAGAATCAGTCGATCCTTTCATAGAATTTATTTCCATGGTTTGCAACACTGACTTTCTCACTTTTCTGCAGTGTGCACTGTAAACAAAGGCTTATTATCATAATCTCTCCCATAAACATTAATTGTCTCGGAAGGTTCCGAGCTGTACCATATTATTAGTATTCTTAGTTTGTGGTGAACTCAACTCAGAGATATCCAATGTAACGATACATAGGCAAATCTTTCATTAGGAGCTCAATTAAAGTAATTTAATTGACCAAAACGCGTCTTTAAAACTCTTTTCGACTTTTGGATTTACTATTAGGTACATATTAGATACTTCTTCTGATTGGGTATTAGAGTCAGAAAGTTCCACAAACAACACACATCAGTGCTATCCATTTGAAATAGAGCTATATGTATAAAAAGATCTCCTTTGTCGCTATGTATTCTCAAGATTTTTCTTTTTTTCTGATAAAACTATATTTTCAGTTAATGAAGGTAACTTATAAATTTTTTCAGTTCTAATACTTTCAAGTTGAGTAACATCTCATACCTAAATTCATGCTCAATGCATTCTAGCATTAAAGTAGTTTCAACCTCCAGATAACCGCAGAATAGTTCATCATCAAACGCGTTAAATACTATCAAAAATTGAATTAACAATCTCTCCAGTATCTTAAACCTAGCTAGTCAAATTCAACTCATGCCCATGAAAGTGTAAATGTGTGGCATACTAGCTTCTTTTGACTCTATTAGGTGCTTTTTTATTGAAGATTATTGCTTGTAAAATATTTCTCCAGAATATATTTAAATAAGCTCAAAATGTAACAGATCCCATGAATATTTCCATAGTATTGGAGATATTTGAATTCAATAACTACCCCTCTCAGTATATTATTCTCATTTAGGTGTATGATATTATCCAAGAGATATATAACTAGTGGATATGTGGTATTTTTGAACTTATTAAATATCCGTAGCTGAACTCAATAAAAAACAATACAAGAAACTTCTATTAGATATTTTTAATGTGCCTGTACGTTTATTTAACTATCAACTTCCATAATTTCTGAGTTATACAGACTCTTTAACTTTTTAATATTTCCACTTTTACTAACAAAATTCTTTCTGTAACACGAAAAAAGCCGGAAAACAAAAACTCATTTTTTAGTGCTCTCCACTTTAAAGTAAAAATTGAAAGCGATGTATCTAATTCTAGCTTATTCCAATCACTTCCATACCAAGTTCAGCATATAATTAGAGGTCTAAAGTAGCAAAACTCCGTCGGCATTACTCGGCTTTAATTTTGAAGCGGAAAAGAACAAATTTACTTTTTTTTGGTTTTTAAAACATTAAAATAAAAATGTTTCTAAATTGTATTAACAAAAAAGAACTTATTAAAATACTTTCTCATTTGAAATATTTTTGATAAGAGAGTAATGTTTTTGTAATATCCAAATCTTCAGCACGTATTCTTATTTTGTTTAATGAGCTGCAATAATAATTTTGTAATTTCATAATGTTGGTGATATTTTAAAACCAGTCACTGATTCCGATAAATCAAGAGTTTCATATATTAAGCTACAAAAAATACACATTATAATATATATAAATGAGTTGGAGGTAATGATAATATTGCTCTTTTAGTGCTGGATTGTATTTGGGTGAATGTTACAAGCTTAATCAAATAATGTTGACTAAGATATAAGGTCGAAAGCTATAAAATGGCGAAAATAGAAATAAGTATTGATAGCTTTTGCATATTCTCACTTACATTTGAAAATAAATCAATGGGTCAATATGATCGAGTGAATATCAAAAAATATACCGAATGAGATTTATTTTATATATTATAAAATGATACTAATTTTGAAAATTTACCTGATTGAGATCAAGAGTCTAACAATAAGTCATACCATAGACTTATGCTGAGCAAAGAGTAAGAAAGTGTGGTGAGTTATAAGCATTCAGCTCATTTACTATCAGTGTAGAGAACCACTAATTAGATCACTTAGATTTGAGTGAGATACAATTCCTACAGAAGGACTCAAATATTTATAATCCACCATTCTAAATCTTCAATATCTGAAAGAAATACTGCCACATGACTTCATTGTTAATCGAATTTTGGCACTCAGGTGCTAAGCTCGAATCGAGATTGGATAAAAGCTCTATGTCTTTTCTTAGCAGAGGAGATATCACCAAGTATACGAGTTGTTTTTTCAAAGTCATCCACTATCTTGTAATAATCAATCATATAGAGGATGTTTGATCAAAGCTCATAAATCTTGAGAACTGAGTGGTGTCACATTTAAATTTACTAGTACAGACGATTGTTTCAGTGCTTAAATCAGAAAATTCACAGCAAAGTTAATTCAATTTATTCACAATAATCTTTGAATTGGGCGAATTTAACATTCCACTCTAAAATTAAATCTCAACAGTTAAATAGACCTTTATGATTACATCGAATCAAAAGATTCATCTACCACAGATACTTGAGTCTAATGCAAGTAATTGAGAGTAAAAATTTAAGTAATAAGCCAAATCTGATTTAAAAATAATGAAACTACAAATGACAAAACATCGAATCATGAATCGTACCATACTAAGTTAAAAAACTTTAAACAATCGAGTCAGATATGGAATCTTGAAACTTCACAATAAAACAACTCGTTAACGCTTAAACTTGTTCTTTGAGTTGATCTGAACTATTTTTGAACAAGTTTTCATGATGTTGGACTTCAAGCTTTTCATTAAAAGCTGTATTATCTTCTCTCAGTTTTTGAACCTCGGTGACATAATCCTTGAACTTTCTTAGTGGAACTCCCGAATGATATAATTCTTCAATTTCATCATAAGTTCTTCCTGAAGTTTCGGTTTGGGTGAAGTAAAATATAACCCAACTGACAGATGAAATAGCACCAAAAATGAATAAGGTCTTAGATCCCAAGTTTCCTTGATCAGGATTAAAAATATAAGGTAAGACAAACATCCAAACCATACCCATAGCAGCTGTGACAAGTAAAGAGAAGACAATAGTCTTATTTCTCAAAGTTGTAGATGAGTTTTCAGCTGAGATAGGATATGCAAGAGAACCAAATAAAGCATTGTAAACACCACCAAATAAAATCATAAACGCCACAGTAGCTTGAAGAGCTTGTGGATTAGTTGTTGCAGTACCTAAACCTCCAATCAAAAAATCTGCAATTACTAAAGAACCAAGACCGAATAAAACACCATTTCTTCTACCAATTTTATCAACAACGACAATGGAAATAATACATCCAAAAATAGAAATAGTTTGAGCAGCACAGGTGAATCTGAATGATTTTTGAGCACTGTAACCTAATAATTGAAAATAATAGGCTTGATAGCCCATAGTGAACCAAATACCTGAATTGGCTTGAGTAAATGGAGCAAAAGTTGAGACAAAGGTTCTTTTCAAATTACCTTTTCTGAAAAGATCGACAAAACTTGATCCATCATCTAGGCTTCTTGCTTCTTCAACAGTTAGTTTCACAATATTAAGTTGTTCAGTAGCGGCTTCCTCAGTTTTTAATAACTTGATATAAGATGATTTTGCTTCTTCTAATCTACCTTTAAGGATAAAAAAAGTCGGGGATTCAGGAATGAGCCAAAGAAGAACAAATGAAACGGCACAGAAACCCCATTGTGAAGCAAAGATTGCCCTATAAGCCCATGCATCATCTAGACCCTTACTAGATAAACTATAATTCAAGACATAGACAATCAAAGGGCCAATGGCGTATGATAAATTACAAGCAGTGACTGAAGGACCTCTTAATGCTAAGGGAGCAATTTCAGAAATATATGAAACAACAGCTGGCTGAATAACACCTAACATGAAACCATTCAAAGTTTTACCAGCCAGGAATAGCTTCAAATTTTTAGCAGCAAATTCCATACCAACAAAAGCAGAAGAAATTAAAACACTAGCAATAAGAACTTTCTTTTTACCAAATCTATCAGTCAATTCAACACCTGTAATTTGACCAGCCATTTGGGAAGCCAATGGAACACCAGAAAACGCTGATTGCCAATTAGCAGGGATGACGTAACTTCCGTCAGGTAAACGAGTACCAAAATGGTATCTAAATTGTTCAATAGAAATCACAACAGAACCAGCTTGAGATTCATAAGAACATAAAATTAGAGACCAGATCATAATACATAAGCAGAAGGTTGCATAAGGATATAATCTTATTGTTTGCCAAACTGAAAGCTCAAAATTTTGAGCTTCTGTTGCTCTTATAGCAGTAGTATCAAGGCCATCTTCAATTATTTCGTTGTCTATTTTCGACATTTTGCTTTTTCTATAGTTTTCAACTTGTTCATATTCGTCATAAAAGCTGGACATTTGGCTAGTATATATAGTAAAAAAATAATCTGGGGATTAACCTGGGGTACAGTATTTGATGGCCTTCAAGAGGAGTCCTGGATCCTCTCATTAAAGTCCTGAGTCATTTTAAGCGCTTCAGGGTGTGATGAAAAATGTTTTTTCTTTCCCGGTTAAATTTAGCGATTTTATGCGATGATCAACTTGCAAATAACCGATTCATCATGGTTGATTTTCATCTACATATGACTTACTAGTTTAAAATCTTACAGAAAGAACAAAGTTCTCTCAAGATTTCATCTGAAATTCCCCACAATCGAGAATAGAAGATGTTATTCTTGTTCCAACTCAAAATACTAGCATTGATTCAATGTGTCGTCCATGCTCTAGTCTTAGAAAAAGATTACAAACCCAATGTCTTTGTCTGTTCTGATATTTCTAATGAACCGGATGATGCTGAATCTTTGGTTAGATTACTGTTATACTCCAATGAAATCAACTTGAAAGGGATTGTTGCTACAACTTCCTTTTGGCTGAATGACACTGTTCATGATGAAGACATGTATCCAATATTTGATGCCTATGAAAAAGTTCATCCAAACTTATTAAAACACGCTTCTTCATATCCAAGTGCTGATTATATTAGATCTATTGTCGGTACAAGTAAACCTGTTTATGGTACTGCTGCATTTGAAGGAGAATTGAGCTCTGGTGCTATCAAACTCATTGAGGCTGTTGATAGTTCCGAAGAAATGATTTACGTGTTACTATGGGGTGGTGCAATTGTGGTCGCTGAAGCTCTTAATGAAATTAAACATGTAAGAACTCAAGAAGAAATTGATTTATTTACTTCTAAGATCATGGTTTATGCTATTTCTGATCAAGATAATGGCGGCCCATGGATTAGACATAATTTCCCAAAATTGAAATATATCTCTTCTATTCATGGATTTGGTGAGTATATTCATGCTGCTTGGATTGGAATTTCTGGTGACGCTTTCTCTAAGTCCATCGATAATGGTGGTCCAGATACCTCATTAGTTACTAAATCGTGGCTGAAAGAAAATATTCAAAGTGTTGGGCCACTTGGGGCTGTATACTTAACATATGCATTCACGATGGAAGGTGATACTCCATCAACACTGTATGTTCTACCAAATGGTTTAGGTTATCCAGAACATCCTGAATATGGCTCATGGGGTGGTCGTTACAAACTTGTTGACTTAAACGGAGACTTCCAACATTATGCTGATGCTTATGATACTGTTACTGGTAAAAACGGCCAGAAATTTAGAAGTAACAAGGCCACTATTTGGAGATGGAGAGAAGCTTATCAAAACGATTTTGCTGCAAGAATGCAATGGACTGTTAAGGACTTCGAAGATGCAGCACATCAACCAATTGTTGTCACATCTGATGGTGATTACAGCGTTCTTCCTGCTACTATTCAAGGTAAACCTCTCCAAAAGATTATTTTAGATGTTTCTAAATCTTATGATTTGAATGGCAGAGACCTTGAATTCAATTGGATTTTCTACAGTGAGTGTACTACTGGTTTCGGTAACCCAGTGGAATTTAAAGATTTTGAATTTGTTCCAAAAAATAAGAAAAAGTCAATTGTGGAGATCACATTACCTAGTTTTGAAGCCTCTTGTTTTGACTTATATCAAAGACCTTTGAGTACTTGTAAAAATTATCATATCATTGCTGAGGTATCGAATGAATTTGAAGGAAAAAGATTATTTGGTTACAAAAGATTTATTGTTCAGGTTCTTCCAGGAGAAGATGATGATTATGGTTCTGTTAAGGTTTTAGGAATTGAAGATATCGAAGAACAGATGGCTGCTCTACGTACTCATGATGAGCTATGAACATCAAAGAATCACGATATCTTATATGAAAAGAGCAATCTACATTTTTTCTATTATCCATAACTTGTAGAAAATAAAATCTTATACTATGTTACAGTACTGTACCAGTTACTCACGTAATTACTCACATCATAACTGATTCTATTAACTTCTACTACATTCTAGAATATTCTAATCATCTATTTCCAGAACATTCTATTATTATAACGAAGCTACAACTAGACGTCTATATAAGGACCTCTAGTCGTCCACAAATTGTATACTTTATTTTATATACAGAAGAGATTAGTATTACTATCACTGAACGTATCAAATAGACTAATACAGTAATCACCCATGAAACACATAACATACTACATTATGTATTCTTCCAATCTTTGTATTAAATTAGGTACATTCATATCAAGTCAGATTTCGTACTTATACAGGTGCAAAGCCATACAGAAAATCATTAATAATTAAATATTTAGATACCTAGAAATAAGTTGTTATGTTTTGACCTTTTGAGTTCAAGTCTTGGAATTCCCACAGCAAATCAGGATTAGATTCAATTGTTTCATAATATCTGGATATTGTTTCAGCAATAACTTGACCATTATAACCAAACCATTCATAAGCATCAGCACCTGGTAATGATTTACCAAATTGTTGTAAAGAGATACCGGCATTAGCATAACGTTCCCAGCCATTTGGTGCATAAGCTTCAACAACAATTGATGGAATTTTACCTCTTAGTAAAATAGTTCTTTTATAAGTAATACTTTGCTTTTCAAATATTTCTTGAGATGGAAAAGAAATAACTCTCGTTCTAATTCCAAGAGAATTTAGCTTTTCAGCAGCAGAAACAGCAAAATTAATTTCCGCACCTGTACCAATAAGCTGTAATTGTGGATCTTTAACATCAACAAACACATAAGCACCTTTGTAAACACCTTCTTTTTTGGAATATTGTGGAAATTGTTGTAAGTTTTGTCTCGAAAGTGATAAGATTGTTGGTGTATTTTTGGCTTTGATAGCGATTTCCCAAGCAGCAGCAACTTCGGTACTATCAGCAGGTCTGATATATATCAAGTTTGGTAGGGACCTGTAGAAGGCAGGTAGAGCAATAGGTTGGTGTGTTGGACCATCTTCACCAGTACCAATAGAATCATGTGTAGCAACATGAATAACTTGTAAGTTTGACAAAGCACCATATCTTACAGCAGGAGCAGCATATAAGTAAAACATGAAGAAGGTTGATGTAACTGGAATAAAAGTACCCTTGTTGAAAGCAGATATACCATTTGCAATAGCAGCCATTGAATGTTCTCTAATACCATAGTGAAGATATCTACCTGCATAAGAACCATTTTGACCACATGTAGTTTGAATTTTTGGGTTTTGGAAATCTGATTTCTTATCCCACATCATGTTAACGGAAGGAGATAAATCTGCAGTACCAACGAAGAAGTTATTCACTTCTCTAGCAACAGGGTTAAATGCCAAACCAGAAGATTTTCTTGAAGCAGTAGGAGTTGTTGGAAATTCAATTGGAATTAATGATTCCCAATTTTCTGGAAGTTCACCATTAACGCGTCTTTTAAAGTCTTTGAATTCTGTAGGATATTTTTCTTCATATTCAGAGAGTATACAATTCCACTCAGCTTCATATTGTTTACCTTTTTGAGGTAAATCAGAGAAGAAATTATAAACAGCATCAGAGATATAGTATTTTTGATCAACAGCAAAACCATTAACTTCATGTAGTCTATCAACTTCAGCTTGACCAAAGGCAGCACCATGAGCAACAGCTTGACCTTCAACAATAGAACCAACACCGATTTTAGTGTGAACGTTAATTAAAGTTGGTTTATCAGAAAATTTCGATTGGATTAAAGCTTCGGTAATAGCATCAATATCAAATGAGCCATTCTCAATTTCAATAACATTCCAGTTAGTTGCTTTGAATTTAGCGTTAATATTTTCAGTATTGGTCAAATCAACTGATCCATCACAAGAAACTTGATTGTTATCATAAATAACTGTCAAGTTGCCTAAACCTAAATGACCGGCTAATGAGATAGCTTCAAGGGCAACACCTTCTTGTAAGCAAGCATCACCAACCATACAGAAAGTGTGATTGGAAACAATTGTAAGATTTGGTTTATTATAAGTAGCTTGTAAATTTTTGGAAGCGATAGCTAAACCAACAGCATTAGTAATACCTTGACCTAAAGCACCGGTAGTGATTTCTATACCTGGGAATTCAACTTCTGGATGACCTGGACAAGCACCGTGTGGGTTTTTTGAGTGATAAGTTTTCAATTGTTCTAAAGTCATATGTTTGTAACCGACTAAATGTTGGAAGACGTATTGAAATAAACAAGTGTGGCCATTTGATAAAACGAATCTATCTCTGTTGAAATAGTCTGGGTTGTTTGGCGAAAATTTAAGAACATATTTCCATAAAGCTATACCAATAGCAGCCATGTCCATTGCACCACCTGGATGACCACCGTTAAATTGTTGGACTAAATCTGCAATAAGAACTCTGATGGTTCTTAGAGCCAAATCATGGATTTCTTCTCTAGACAAATCAGTCATTTCAGCTGTTATTGTTTTATGAATTCAAAAATAAATAGGTATCTGAAAAATCATCTTTGACCCCATATTTAAATATCTTTGGCATCTGGTGTTGAATTTTGTATCAAGGAAAAACTTCTACTTCCTTTACTTTATTCGCTTAATGTTTTTTTTTTTCCTTAAGCGAATCCTTAATAGGCTAAAAATTTCAACTCTACTAACAAGCTACATGCACTCCACTAAATTGTTTAATAGTTCCAACTTAGCGTGATCTTCAATGAGATCCATATAAATATTATTTAGTTCCTCAAAGTTTTAAAATTGACGATAAGCTTAAAAGAACTAAAATCAAACTAAATGTCTCCATCAAATCCTTCTGTTCAAGTCACTCTAGACCACAACATCGTTGTCAAGGAAAATGAGATCCCGGAACTAAAGCCAGGTCATGTCTTGATCCATCCTCGTGCTACTGGTATCTGTGGCTCCGACTTACATTTATGGAGACATGGTAAAATAGGAACTCTAGAATTACATGGTAACTGTGTTTTAGGTCATGAGTCTGCTGGTGATGTTCTAGCTGTCGGTGAAGGTGTTATAAACGTGAGAGTTGGTGACAGAGTTGCAATAGAGCCTGGTGTGCCATGTGGTAACTGCTTCTTATGCTGGAAAGGTTGTTATAACTTATGTGAAGCTGTTAAATTTATTGGTATTTACCCATTTTCGGGTTCTATGCAACGTTATATAGTTCATGATGCTAGATTCGTCTTCAAATTACCAGAAAACATGACTTACGCTCATGGTGCTTTAGTTGAACCCGTTTCCGTTGCTTATCATGGTGTCAGAAGAGCTGAATTAGAATTAGGTAAAGGTGTTGTTATTGCAGGCGCTGGCCCTATCGGTTTAGTTACTCTACTTTTAGCAAAAGCTTCAGGTTGTACTCCAATAGCCATCACTGATTTAGCAGAAGAAAGATTAGATTTTGCCAAAAAGCTTGTACCAGAAGTTATCACTTACAAAATTGATACCAAAAAATCTAATCAAGAAAATGGTTTAGCTATCAAGTCATTATTTGGTTCAAATGAGTATGATGCTCCTCCAAGAGCTCTAGAATGTACTGGTGTTGAATCATCAATCAACACTTTAAGTTACGTTGTTAGAAGATCAGGATTACTATTAGTTATTGGTGTTGGTAAAGATTATTTAAATAATTTTCCGTTCATGCATTTATCCTTAGCAGAAATTGATGTTAAGTTTATCAATAGATATCATGACACATGGCCTGCTGTCATCAAGATGATTAGCAGTGGTGTGATTAATGTTGATATGCTAGTTACACATCGTGTTGAGTTGGAAAAAGCCCAAGAAGCTTTCAAATTACTTGCCACTCCAAAGAATGGTGCTATTAAAGTTCTTATTGAAGATAATCAGAAACTGTCTAAGTCACATAAACTATGACGGGAGTAAATATTAGTTTATTAATATATTCCCATTAGATCATGAAAATTAACTGTACTATAATTTAAATGTGATACTATAAATTAAATGTGAGTTTTGTTTCATTTGAGCTTATACTGAACAATGAACATGATAAAATGATATTCCAAGGATTCAAAATATGCCTTTGATAATCCTACAATTAAGAATTATAACCGTTTTCTGCAACAATAAATTTTACAAGTTAAATAGAGTAGAACTTCTCAATAATATATTAGTATCTAGGCAAAGATCCTTAATGGGAAGTTTGGTAAGTAGAAACCGGGATCATTAAATCTTAAGTTTTTGTCTAAGTTGGTGATTTCTTCAATTTCTGCTTCAGTTAAATCAAATTCAGTGTTCGATAAATTTTCAGCCAATCTAGCTGGGTTATTTGATTTTGGAATAACGGCAATACCTCTTTGAGTAGCCCATCTTAATAAGACTTGACCTGGGGATTTAGAGTGAGCAGTAGCAATCTTGGTAATAACTTCGTGTTGTAATAATGGAGTGATTTCTTTAGCTAATTTTGAGAAAATGCCTGGTAATTCTAAAAATGATTGAGGGCCATAAGAAGAATAAGCTGTGACTGAGATGTTGTTTTCTTTGGCTAATTGAATCAATTCTGGTTGAGCCAAATATGGGTGATGTTCTATTTGTAAAGCAGAAATTGGGTGTTTGTTGTAAGTTTGAATATCGTATATAGACTGGGCTTGGAAGTTGGAAACACCAATTGATTTAGCAATTCCTAAATCAACAACTTCTTCTAAAGCTTTCCAAGTTTCAGAAATTGGGACTCTTTCAATTTCAACAATAGTTCTCTCTTTATCAGTCCACCAAGCTGGAAATTCAATTTCAGCTGGATCAACGTATTTTAAAGCAGTTGGGAAATGAATTAAGTATAAATCAATGTAACCTAAACCCCAGCTTTCATTTTGTTTTTTAGCTTGTTCTAAGACATGCTCTCTCGCATGGTAGTTGTTCCATAATTTAGTTGTGATGAAGATGTCTTCTCTTTTAACTAAACCTTCAGTAATTGCTCTTTTGATACCTTCACCAGCTGTTTTTTCATTTTGGTAATCGTAAGCACCATCAAATAATCTGTAACCAGCTTTGATTGCGTTGTAAACGGTTTCAGCACAGGTTTCATTTGGGACTTTCCATAAACCGAAACCAACTTGTGGCATTTGTTCACCTGAGGCTAATTTGAGTGAGGACATTCTTGAACTATAGTTTCTTTATGAATCGAGCTGATATTTTTAAGTAATGAGGAAAGACTTGAACTATATAAGGTTCTCGAAACATTCCTATCGCTTAAATCCCTATTTGGCATTAACCGAAGTGAGTGCGAATTTCGAAACTTCAAAGGCCAAGAGCCAAGGCCAAACCTCAAAAATCCGAAGTTTAGCGCATCCCATCCAGCCGCTCTAGGCTAGCACCTGGATTTAAAAATGATAACTTATGTGCCATCAACGATCAACTAACTGATTCCTGCCACGATCTTTGGTTTCAAAGATTTATCGAATTGAACCAAGAGAGAGTAGTGATTCATTTATTCTTTCATATTGCCTCATTTCAACAACCGATCTTTTTCTTACTTTAACTCATCTTTAACTCATTAGACTCATATTTGAAATTGCCATTGTAGGTTTTTTATTAGCTGAAATACAAAGATGAACTATTAGATGGGTTGATAAAAATAGGCGATTTCACATTAATGCAGCTTGCGCAATTTGAATTCAATTCTGAGTTCTACCCCAGGTTTATTATCTCTCCCATCAGATATGACTCAAAGAGTAACCATACCAAGGAAGACAGCCCAGTTCTCATAACCCAAATGCGGATCGGATCATCCGAATCTCCGAATGACTAACTAATGTGGAATTAGCTAAAAAAAGGTGATCTCAGTGATTATTTCAGGTTTCATAATTTCTGTGGGGCACAATTTAAATATTAAAACTGTTATTCAGTCAGGCATAGGTCAACACCATAAGGGAAATAGAAATATGACTTCTACAAGTGAACTATATTCCTTGTGGAAGGTTACCAAACCAGATAATGCTGTTCCAGCAGAACAGAAACCTATAAGGACCAGGGTCAGAACAGGTTGTTTTAATTGTCGAAGAAAACATAAAAAGTGTAATGAACAAAAACCAGTTTGCTCGTCTTGTCAAGGAAGAAAACAACCCTGTGAATGGCCAACTCCTGCTGAACCAAAAAGAAAGAACAATCGTGCACCATCTAAAAAGAAACAAGAAGAAGCTTTGGAATCAAACATATCTCATCTTTTGAACAAGTCAAACTCACCACAAAGCATAACTAAAGACATACCAATCGAAATGAAAAATAATAACATCTCCAATAATAATAATAACAATATCGTTAATACTGATCATAATAATAATGAAAACAAAGATAATAACTATAGAAATAGCCCAAACAGCAACAATATTAATAAATTAAATAGCCCAATTGGAAATGAAACCAATAAGCCTGCTAAAACAATGTCTCCAAATGAAGAAAATGCGTTAAAGAATTATTCGAAGAACTTAGAAAATATCGACAATTCATTAACTCTCAAGACTTTACCTGAACTTAATCAAAATAATTGGATTGGAACTTCAAAGCCATTTGAACCGGAAACTGTTACTCCAATATTTCATGAAGATCATAATAATCAAATACAGCAGAATTTACCTATCCGAAGTCCATCAATTGCTTCAGATTCAAACAATACTGGATCCAATAATTTTGTACTTGGTGGAGTTCCAATGTTTTTCAAAAGTCCTGGTGTTGATAATAGTTTTGACATGTTGAGTTATGCTTCTCCTCAACTCACTTTAAGAGATTATATGCTTGCCAATGCTACCAACTTTGAGTCAAATACTGATATTTTCGATCCAAATTTAATCAATGACGAGATTTTATCAACTAAAAGCGATGATCCAGCTGCATTTTTAACTAAAAAGGAAGAAAAAAAGTTAATAAAAAATTATCTATATAATATTTCTCCATGGCTGGATATGTTTGATTTATCTAGACAAATGGGTACCAGATCTGTTCAACTAGCGAAAAAATCGCCTTCTTTAAATTACGCTATCTTATCATTAAGTGCTAAACAAATTGAAAAAACTGATGTCAACTATGATTCATCAAAATCAAATATATTATATCAGAGTGCTCTTAAGCATTTGATTCCAACAGTTAAGAAATCACCTAACATTGATGCCATTACCGCATGTGTGATTCTTTGTGTCTTAGATATGATGTCAATCTCTCCAGAAAAATGGAGATATCATTTAGAAGGTTGTTCTGCGTTATTTAAAGCTACTGGAATCAATGGTTTCAGTGAAAAATACGAACGTGCTTTATTTTGGGTATTTGCTAGAATGGATGTTAATAGTGCTGTTATTGGTGAAGAAACTACAATGATCGACTCTGAAAAATGGTTACCTGAAGGTTATTCAGTTTATGATGCTGCCAAATTATTTAAAAAGGATGGCTCTTATGAAATGTATGCAAATTATATGGTTTTCTTATGCTCAAGAGTTGTCAATTTGATCTCAACAGAGAATAATAATTTTGAGATAGAATGGAAATTATTATGGGATGAAGTTAACCAATGGCATCAGGATAGACCAGATGTAATGAAAGTTATAATCGAAATTGAAAGCTCTCCATTCCCTGAAGTTTTGTACGATAACGGTCCAGCTATTTCAAGTAATCAATTATATCATATGGCAATGATTTTATTAATGGAGAATAAACCAAGATTGTTTAAAATTAATCCAAAGATTACAAAGCCGGCAACATGGCACGCAAAGCAAATCTGTGCAATCAGTATCCATAACGATCATCATGGTTGTTGGAACAATTCAGTCCAGACTTTATGGATTGCAGGAAGATTACTAACGCATGAAGATGAGCATAGAATTATTTTAGATCTATTGAATAGAATAGAAAGTACAACAGGTTGGGCTATGAAGTTTAGAGCTAAAGATCTGATGGAATTTTGGGGCCAACTTTAACATAATATATAATTTTTACTTGTTATTGATCGCTTTTGACTGTGTAGATGAAGGCATTGACTTAAATTATCGGTTGATTATCACTTCTTTGTTAATGGAAATTTAAGCTGAAAACTATGGCTTAAATTTTGTTGATAAAATTTATATAAAAGTTAGCCAAATAATTTAACAGAAGAAATGATGTTTTCGAATAGAATTTATACAGAATGACATCAGACCCTGCTGAACCATTAAGGATTGCGATAGTTGGCAGTGGATTAGTTGGCACCTTTGCTACAATTGCCTTATCAAGACTTCCAAATGTCAAGGTCACCACTTTTGAAAAATCTCCAGATGCCAGAGAAGCTGGAGCCTGGATATCAGTTAACGAATCTGGTTTAGACGCACTCAAGAACTTCATTGATATTGATGAGATCCATAAAATCACTGCTACTCCTGGTGTTTATCAGCTATACAAGCATAAACATTGGAAGACTGAAGAGACCTTATCAACACAGGATTCTTATACATCAAAAAAGGATATTAGATTCAGGGTTAGTAAGACTCATAGACCTGCTTTGCTGAAATTATTGCTTAAATACGTCCCTGAAGGTTTGATTAAGTACAGCCATACTATAAATGAAGTTATACTCAAAGAGGGGAGCGAAGCCATTCTACTTCGTTATACTAACAGTGATAGCAGTGAAATGGAAGGAGAGTTTGACTTAGTAGTTGCAGCTGATGGTATATATTCTAAAGTGAGACATCAACTATATCCAAATAATCCATTGAAATCAAGAGGAGTTGTCACCTATAGAAACATGTTCCCAGAAGACTTAGTGAGTCATGTTCAAGGCCTATCGAAAGATGGAACCTTTTCATTCAAAAGTGATAAAGAAACAGTCTTTTTGTCTCCATTAGGTTTAGGTTATTATGGATTAGTTTTAGGAATTAAAGAATCTAAAGATGTTATAAACAGAGTCAAATGGGACAAAAAAGTAGGTGATGAAGATTTCCGAAGAGTGATCGACCATTTTAAAGAATGGCCTACTGTATTAAAAGAAGTCATTGAAGCGAGTCCATATCTAAACGCTTTTCCCTTGGAGTCCGCTAAATGGTTAGAAAATTTAACATATAAGGATAAACTAGCTTTTGTTGGTGATGCAGCACATCCAACTGCTGGAGCTTATGGCGCTGGTGCTGCATTTGGATTCTGTGATGTTTGGGCTCTTTACAGATCCATTCAGGAGACTAGTACTAATGCATGGAAAAGAAAGAGAGCTAAATTGAATAATATCAAAGATTCCGATCTAAAATTACAACCAGACACTTACAACATCAAGACTGGGCTGTATTTATTTAATGAAACTCGTCGTTACTTCCTGAAAGATGTTTATGAACAATTAGGCAGAGATGAAGCTGCTGGAGAATTCGTCAGAGCTAGTAAAGATCAGGAAGAAGAAGTTGAAAGATTAGTACAAATAAACAGCGATCTTAACTGGATATCTGAGCACAATGTTGAGATCGAGTTCCAGAGAACTCGTTCAAAACACTCACATCTTTTATATTAGATGAGTTTTAATAAAAAGTTTGAATGAAAGTGTAAGTTCTAACTTATTTCTTAAAGTATGGGATTCTATAATTTCTTGCTATCACACCTGAACCAGTGAGTAAGGCCACTGTGAGCATCTTGAATATATCCATCTGAATTGATGAACTAAGAAGATGAGAGAGATTATGGACATACTAACTCTTTTATACTGTTCAGCATAAGATAGAGATGTATATAGACTTAAGCGTAATATTTCCGAAAATTAAGCCATTGTAGCAAAATAAAGTCAGTTGTTTAAAATCAAAATTATAGTTGCATGTATTGAAAAGCTAAAATTATTTACAATTCTTTCCAATCGAATGAATTTTCGAAAGCAAGAGCAGCTTTATAAATAGTCTTTTCATCATACCATTTAGCCACCAATTGTAGTGAAACAGGTAATTTTGTTCCTGAATTAGCCAAAGGTCCTTCTAAAATTGGCAACATACCACAAGGTAAAGATAAAGCTGGGTGACCAGACTGATCAAATGGTGCAGTGTTTGAACTTAAACCCTTTTGATTGGATAAGTAATCTATTGGTTTAATACCTTCAGTTTTCAAAGTATGAGGTTTGGGAATGTATGGAAGATTTGGCGAGACAATAAGATTGTAATCTTTTAGTACTTCATTATAATCATCTTTCAATTTTCTTGATAAATTCATACATTTACCATATAAGAGTGGAAATTTCTTTAGTGAGTAAGCACCATTGTAGAATGTGTTCTTGGAAGATGGATATAATTGATCCCAACTTTCTTGATCATGCATTGCCTCAAAGAATTTTTCATTCAAATCATTCATACTATAACCTCTTCTTGATCCTGATAACAGCATTTTGTTACTATAATTACCTTGTTTGGAAATACCTGTCCAGATCAATGGCCCCTTAGAATGTAGGGGAATACTAACCATTTCGGCAGTTGCACCTAAAGATTCAAGTTTTCTAATAGCTTCCATACAACATTCCTTAACACGATCTTCAACTGCTGGATTATCAAAACCTTCTTTTAAGATTGCAATCTTCATACCTTGTAAAGAGTTTGATTCTAATTTCAACAAATCATCAAAGTATGGTGTTGTAATTGAATTATAATTACGATCATCAATGTTATCGGTGCCTGCAACTGCTTGAAGAACTTTTGCATTAGTTAAGACATCTTTCGTCATAACACCTAAATGATCGTTAGTTGCTTCATTTGAAGCACATCCTGTGAATGGAATCAAACCAAAAGTTGGTTTAATACCGACAATACCACACCAACCGGCAGGAATACGAACAGAACCACCCTGATCAGCACCAATTGAAGCAGTAACTTCACCTGCAGCAACCAAAGCACCACTACCACTAGAGGAACCACCTGTAGAGTATCCAATAGCCAATGGGTTTTCAACAGGACCAGTAGCAGCAGAATGTGAGGTAGCACTATGACACAGGTTTTCACAAATAGCTTTACCTTTAATAACAGCACCATTTTTCAATAATCTAGTAATGACAGTAGCATCACATTTTGGAATGAAATCTTTGACAAAATTTGTACCCATCAACATTGGAACACCAGCAACACCAACACAATCTTTAATTGAGAGCGTAACTCCGTCCAATAGCCTTGGGGTTCCATCAGATGGAGCTGTATCTCTGATATCAGTTTTATAACCCCAAGCATTCAATTTGTTTTCATCACCAGTAGGTTGGTAAACTTTACCTCTTGGAAATCTTTCTAGATCAGTTTCAATTAAGTAATCATCCATTGCCATTATTTCTTCACAAGCATCATGATAAACAGCTAATAATTTTCTATAATCCTCTAATTCATCTTCAGATTCTTTTACGTTAAGATCTCTTCCTAGTTCAATAACATCCTCTTTAGCGATTGGATTACCAGTTTTGGAATCGAATGTAAAAACAGACATTGTGCAATAATCCTTGATTTTAGAAGTTTGAATAGTTTGTATGAGAGATTAAATATCTCATGATTTGAAGTTTATTTATAAGGTTGAAATAATTTCAATAGGCCTTAATTCCGCCTTATCGGACCTGGCTCCGAATTTTAGGATTTGTTGTTCCGCTTATCTTATCTTAAATGGCGGAGATGACTCCGATTTTCAGTGATAAAGATTGAGTAGTAGTTTATATATCGTCTGATTTATCTCCCAATGATACTAGATGCTCCTCTACTTCACAGTGAGATAAATCAGATAAATCGAAATATACAATGGATACAATAAACTACGAAGCTCCAGCTTTACCAGAATATGAATTACCACGTAACTTTACGGGTTATGGTGAGTTTCCACCAAATCCGGAATGGCCAAACAATTCCAGAATCGCAGTTTCTTTCATTTTAAACTATGAAGAAGGTGCTGAACACAATATTTTACATGGTGATGACAGATCTGAAGCTTATATCTGGGAAAAAGGAGGGGCCACAACCGAACTTATTGGAGGTAGACATTTAATGAGTGAAGGTGAATTTGAATATGGTTCACGATCTGGTGGTTGGAGATTATTGAAATTGTTTAAAGAATTCAATTATCCAATGACAATCTATGCTGTCGCTCAAGCTATCAAAAAAAACCCTGAATTCGGTAAAGCCTTAGTCCGTGATGGTCATGAAATTGCTAACCATGGGTTACGTTGGATTAATTGGGGTGTTGTTTCTGATGAAGAGCAAATTGAAATGATTAAGGCTGCTGTATTGATGTTGGAAGAGGTTACTGGTGAAGCTCCAGTCGGTGCCTACATTGGTAGAGGTAACATCAGAACCCCGGCTTTAGTCCATGAAGCTCATAAACAAATGGGTAAACCATTATTATGGGAATCTGATGTCTATTCTGACGATCTTCCATTTTGGGTTGATTTACCACAAGAGAAAGAGTTACCAGATGAAGAGAAAGAAGGTTTATTAATGATTCCATATAACTATACAGTTAATGATTATAAATTTGTTGCTTCTTCTCCAGGTCCGGGTTTCCCAGGTGTTCATGCTTATTTAGATTATCTAAAGAATGAATTTGATCAATTATATCGTGAAGGTGGTAAAGTTATGAATATTCCAATGCATAGTCGTATCTTGGGTAAGCCAGGTAGAACTAATGCTTTGAGAGAATTCATGAAATACATTAGTTCCAAGCCAGGTGTTTGGGTTGCTAATAGACGTGATATTGCTAAACATTTCAGAGAAAACTTCCCTTATACTCCAGGTGAATTAGCAGTTAAGAAATAAATGAATCTGTGATTCAATAAATATATATTAAAGTGAATTGATACGCGGAATTTGATAGTTTAGTTCTTAGTATGAGCGATTATGTAAATATTTTCCTATTTCCTACCAAAACAAATACTAAGTTAAACTTAAACCTTTAACACATTTGCACTTTTTATCCATTAGTACAGATGAAGATTTGGTAATTCAATGTACTCTCTATGGGATAAGCATGATGAATCCTTGAATTACACTATATTATATACCCAAGAACTACAGACTTTCTACAAATTAAGTTATAAAAACAAATAATAAATTAATTAAACAATAGAAATAAAAAATATCACACACAATATTATTAGAATTAAACGATAACTTTAGTTTCTTGAACAACGTAAGAACGCTTTTCACTATCTGGAATCGAACTAGTCGATTCTAAAACATCTAATGTTTGTTCACCAGTGATGTTTTCTAGTGATTCACCTTCTAAGTAACCATCGAATTCAGCTAATTCTTCAAATTTAACAGTTTTGATATCATAACCTTCAGGTAAAAGATGCTTAACTGGGAAGAAGTAATTTAAAGCAATATAGACTAACGATGAAAATGAAAAAGAAACAAAGAAACCAAGTTTATAAATATCAATGGAAACTTTCCCAACACTTCCAGGATTAACAGAATTTGAAACACCAGAAATTGAAAGACCAACACCACAGCCCCAAGCAACCATAGTTCTCCAATTAACACCATATTTTGTATCATACCAGAATAGAGAGGATTTATCATTATTATAGAATTCTAAAATATGGTAATTACCTTTTCTCACGTAATAATAATCTAGAATCATAGTTGCAGCAATTGGACTCAAAAGAGTTGAATAACAACCTAAGAATGCCAAAAATTTAGCACCGGAAGAGACCATTAGCCATGGAACTAAAGCAGGAGCAATGACCCAGCACAAGACTTGACCTCTTCTAATACTCAAATAAGAAGGTAAGGCAGCAGTAAGATCAGCACCAACTGGTAAACAATTTGTACCTAAATTAACAACGACTAAAGCAAAAATCATACCAAATGAAGCAAAGAAGATACCTGTTCTCATGGATGCAGACCAATTGTAATCTAATAAGGCATTATATAAATCCCATGGGTTCCAATAAGCTTTACCTAAAAATGCTCTTGCGGCTGATGTAGTAGCAGCACCAAAGAATGTAATTAAAACTTTGGAAAATAAGATACCAAAGGATTGAATCCATGCTGAATCGCTTGGACGACGTGAATATCTCACAATATCACCAGTATTGATTAAAATTGGAATCAACGAACCAATAATTGAGTTAATACCACTAATTATACCCCAAGCTAATTGAGATCCATGAACTCTATTACTGTTTAGAGATTCAGGACTACCCAAGCCACCAGCTTTTCTAGCACAGTAACCTAAAACACCTAATAAGGAACCTGAAGTTAGAACAAATTTGATAGTGTAAAGATGACGTTGATTTTTTGGATGAATGAACATTAATGGAGATTGAATAATCCAAATAATGAAGAATGATAATAGACCTTTTGAAGTGATACCTGCTGATTCTGGCAAATGATTTGGAAGGTTCACCCATTTATGACCAAATATACATCTTAACATGACATTCATTAAATTACCTGCAAAAAATGTTTGAACTGCGAAGTAAATAACAGCAACTGCAATTCTAACAAAGATGAAGAAAAAACTTCCGTACATTCCCGCACAAGCACGAACAATGGTTGGGAAACCTAAATGATAAACAGCTGGTCCTCTTGAATTGAAAACTAAGACGATACTTAAAAAGAAACTTCCAACAATAGCACAAATCAAACCATGCCACCATAAAAGACCCATGGAAACTAAAGTTGAACCTAATGTGTATGAGGAAGGAGTTAATGAGGTAGTGAAGTAGAAGAATAAGAAGTTTGACATGACCCAGGTACGGCCTTCTTTTGGAGTTGGAAGTAAATCCAAGTTATACCAACTATGACGTCCTGCTGGAGAGTCCTTTAATCTGATCTTGTTTAATAAAGAAGACATTTGTTTCGTTTTGTAATGAGATTATCGAGGATCTAGTATGGACAAATCAGCACGAGGGGTCCTTGTTATATATTTTTGAGTTATCTAAACTCAGGTTCAAAAGCCTGCAGCTCATTGCTATTGGCGCAAAAATAAAGTTTAAGATTAATCTTCAGAATCAACTGATAATAATCTTTATCGGACATCTTTCCGATTTTTTCGATAAGAACTTGGGAACAAAAATGGAAAGACTTCCGAAAATGAGATGGGATTTGACAAGTGGGAAATTATCAAGCAAGACCTAAACCACGAATTCAAAATGAAAATTCTCCAGATAAGTCTTTTTAAAGAAATACATCTGCTTTGACGTCCTCAATACACTCTTCCCTATACTTTTGAACCACTATATCATAATGAGTTCATTAGAGAAAGAAGACACTACTGTGGTTGAAGAGAAGGAGCTAGATCAGGTCCTTGCAGATTCTCATGATAATCTACTACCCACTAAAAAGCTGATCATAGTCTTCATGGGTTTAGCACTTTCGTTGTTCTTAGCATTTGTTGATCAAACTGGTATAACCATTGCATTGCCTTATATTGCCAAAGATTTAAAAGCTGAAGAGACTATTTCATGGGCAGGTACTGCTTCACTAATCAGTAACACTGTCTTCATGGTTTTATTTGGAAGGTTTAGTGACATCTTTTCAAGAAAATATGTTTTAATAGCATCTATGGTAACATTAGGAATCTTTGATTTAGCTTGTGGATTTGCTCAAACTGCTACTCAATTGTACATTTTTAGAGCATTTTGTGGTATTGGTATTGGTGGCATAACTTCATTAAGTATGGTTATAGTTTCAGATATAGTCACACTAGAATCAAGAGGGAAGTATCAAGGTATATTAGGGGCATGTGTTGGGTTAGGTAATGCCATTGGTCCATTTTTAGCATCTGCATTTATTACACATCTTTCATGGAGGAAATTTTACTATATGTTATGTCCAATAATCTTAGCAGCTTCAGTAATTGTTTATTTATTAGTTCCTTATACACATCATAAGACTGATATCAAATCCAAACTACTGCAAATTGATTTCATAGGTTTATTTTCAAGTTCTGTTGGTATTATATTCATTTTAATTCCATTAAGTGGTGGTGGTACAACATATGAGTGGAACAGTGTATTTTCAATAGTATTTTTTGTGATTGGTGCTATTGGAATGATTTTATTTCCAATAATTGAAATCAAATGGGCAAAATTACCAATGATACCAATGCATTTATTCAATACTAGACTTTCATTAACTGCATTATTAAGTCAGAATTTTTTCTTTGGAATGTGTTACTTTGGTCAAATTTATTTTGCTCCATATTATTTTGAGTCAGTTAGAGGCTTTAATGTGATCAAAACTTCAACTTATATGCTTTGTCTTGTCTTACCACAAGTCACCACTTCAATAATCTCGGGTCAGTTTATTTCAAGAAGAAAACATTATTTATCGGTTGTTTGGTTTGGTTACTTCTTTTGGACTTTAGGTACTTCACTTCTATTACTTTGGAATACTAATAGCTCTACTGCTAAGACTGTGATTCCTCTGATATGTATAGGTTGTGGAGTTGGGGCAACTTTTCAACCAACTCTTGTTGCAGCACAAGCACAATCATATAGAAAAGATAGAGCCATTGTTATATCAGCTAGAAATGTCTTGAGATCATTTGGTGGTGCAGTTGGTCTTGCGATTGCCAACACTTTGGTATCAAATTTCTTTATAAAAAGTTTAAATAGTGATACTGGATTAAATACATTTTCAACAGAACAGATTACATATTTAGAAGGTCAAATCTTTTCAGCTGATTTGAATTTAATGTTCACTGATCAACAAATTGTTGTCATTAGAGAATTTTACATGAGTGCTTTGAAGAAAGTATTTTACTTCTGGATTGGTGCAATCTCATATTGTTTGATAAGTACACTATCTGTTAGGGATACTGGCTTGGATCATATAGACGCCGAAACTGAAAAATCATAGTCATAAATATCTTATTCAATCAAAACAAGAAAAACACACTCATTATTATAAAAATTTCTAAATAAATCATCTCAGGAATATTCTGTAACTTACTACCTATATTATCAGACTTTATTTCATCACTACATTCCTATGATTACATATTTATAAATATGAATGTAAAATAAATTTAAAAATGCCATAAAACAGAATCATTACTACCAGCTAAATCATCAGCTTTCCAAAGATTTTCAAAAAGATCATCAAAATTACTACTTTCTAAGATTTCATTGCTTGGATCCTTCGAATTAATATCAGTTGAATTTTGATCTTTTGAAATTTTTTCAAAAAGTTTGAGATTTTGCTTCTTATGAGATTCTTGTAATCTTTTTTTAATTGAATCCTTTCCAAATATATCGCTTGTTGATTGTAAAGAGTTTTTAGATGATTTATTTTTATCATTATAATATCTCATTTGATCAACTTCAAACACTAAAGCTTCAAATAAATCTCTGAATTTAATTGCACTTGATGATCTTTCTGCAAATAAATATAAAACACTTGAACAGTTCCTTAAACCTTCACTAACTTCAAATCCCCAGCTTATTTTTTCGGACAATAATCCATAAACAATAGTGACACCAGCAAGGAAAGCAGTTTGTAAGCTGATAAATGATTGTTGATAACTTGAAGATTGATGGATTCTTCTACTTAGTAGACATATATCAAAACAACTTCTTATTGTTTCTGTGAATAATGGATCTTTTGAATCTAACCTAGTGATGAATGGTTTAGTCAAACTGCAGATTTGCTTATTGAAAAGGTAAAAACAATAATCAGATTCAAAAGTGGATATATTTTCAGGTAAATCTTCAATCCAGTTTCTCATTTTAATTTGTAATTGAGATATTTCATTAAATGGAACTTCTGTGACTTGAGTATCAATTCTATAAATTGTACTTTGAATCTGGCTATCAATCCTTCTTAATTTAAAAAAATGATTAGACATTGTTAGGTAAGTTAAATTTCTTGAACTCACAGGAATTTTAGAGGTATCAAACCCAGAATAGTTAAGAGTTGGATTCTCTAAATAGAAAATAGTCTTGATATAATTTGGATCTGAGTTATCCCCATTATCTATTGGTAAATCAACATCAATATCAATATCACTAATTGAATAGGGTTTTCCAAAACTATTAGATATGACTCTTTCCAAAGAATAAGCAGTCCAAAAAGTTCTTGAATATAGTTGATATTGAACAGGATCAGCTTCAAATATTTTAATATCTCTTCTATGAAGGTTAAAATCTATGCAAGCACCCATTGCAAATCGAATCAAATTCCAAATAGTTCCGCCAATAGGAGTTCTTAATAAATAAATAACCAATAATAATAACGCATTGATGTTTTTAATGGTTTTGAAACTAAATATATTGAGACATAGTGCATTAATGTAGAAAATTGTATGGTTTTCAATGGAATCCTTTTGTTGTTGTTGTTGTTGTTGTTGTTGTTGTTGTTGTTGTTGTTGTTGTTGTTGACCTTCCACATTATTTCCCTGTTCACTGAAGATTCTTGCACCAACTGCACAAATCATAAGATATATGAATTTATCAACCATTGTATCATCATTTAAATCCTGTAAAATATTATCTTTATTCGTCAATAGATAGTTGATGTAACTTATATCAAGCATAGGGTATTTTGAATGGACTAATTCAATATACATTTCAAAATATCTTTCAACTAAATCTGATTTGTTCAGTAATGAGGTTAAACATTCAGTCCAATCAGTCTCTGTACTTTCATATTGACTCTTTAACTCTTTAATTGGTTCAGCCAAAAGGGATGATGAGAATCCAAAATCAGAGACACCAGCTGAGCTAAATAATGAATCATGGTCAACTCCATTTGAAGAGATTTTAGATGTAAGATCCTGTAGTTTCGCTTCAAGATCTTGGATCTTTAACTCCAAAGATTTTATGTAGTTAGGACCTCTATTGGGGATATAAATACAATCAGAACTTGACTTCTCACAATTTGAACAGTTTGTACCCTTTTCGAAATCACCATCACATCGTTGTTTCCTGGTTTTGCACCTTTGGCAAGCAACTAAAGCCATTGAAGTTGAAGAAGTTGGGCGTCTCTTCCATTTGGTTGTCTTCGAAGGTCCAGCCATATTAGCGAAGGTAGATAGGAGTGAGCTGAAAACAGCAATGATATGCTAATAGTATGAGCAATAAAATTCGTAGTGTGTCCGAAATGAAGTTATTATAAAGACTTTCTTATCGCCTTTTATCTTATCGGACAGTCTCCGAAACAATGAGCTGATGGAATTAAATACTAAAAAAAACGTGAGGGGCACTAATGCACTGATTGTGTCAACTTTAAACACAAATAACACCTCAATTCATACACAAATTTAACATAATGAGAGAAAAAAATAAATCATTCTATCTCAACTTTCAAGCTCATGATAATAATTTCGAAATTGATTCCACAACAATGAAGAGTAAAAACCCCAACGATGGACGAAGAATAGAAGCAGCAAAAACAGAGGCTACTGGATCAGCAATTCCAGAAGGATCTGGAATTCAACACCAAGCTGTACGATATAGATAAACAGTTATCAACGCAAGACAGAGAGACGTTGAAATCATTTTATAGCCAAATCACCCAGTATTCTCTCGACTGAAGCACTGTTCTTGGAATGATTCCTTTTTATTTCGTGACTTCAGAGAGCTTAGGAAGAGTATTTAGACGCAAACCTGCTCTAACTTCATTCGGGATAGCTTTTATCATTACACGTCCATTTATAAATCTAGGGGCTACTAAGTATCTATTGAAAGATTTTGAGAGAAATGAGAATATACAATGTGTTGATATAGTTAAACATCTTACAAGAGAGAACGATCCAACCAAATGGCGTGAATATTTTAAAGAGACTAAAGATCATCCAGAAGCACAGTTACCAAATACAGATTATTTGCTCCTGAACAATTAGAAGATTTGAAAAAAGCATTTTACTCCCACTGAGGCGATTATTTTAAATAGATAAACCACTCAGTATCAAATGTGATCTTCATAAATAATACAATTTTAATTAGATGAATATATATATATAACATTAATCTTACAATTGTAGTTTCATAAAGACATATATCAATAAATAAGATAAATAAAAAATCATTTTCTACGTTTACCTTTTTTCTTTTTAAATTTCTTTGAAAGTTTAGTGATATTATTGGTATTAAGAGTTTCATTATTAGGTTGTTCATTAGTTTCAGGTGATGATAAATCAAGTCGTTCATTAAGTTTAGTTGATGGTTCAATTGGTGAAATTTCTGGTTCTTCTGTTACGTTTTGTTCTTCAGATGAGGAGGAAGCCAACTGTTGATTTTCCACTGCGTAAGCGGAAGACCTCACTTCATACTGTCCTTCATCAATCAATTCATCTTCCTCAAGTTCACCACTATGGATCAAATCCTTTGGTTCCTCTTTATAACTTGGAGCACGAGATTTATTATTTTTACGGATTGAAGCACTTGTTAACAAGGCACTTGGGCCAAAGAAAGTTTCTTCTTCAATAGGATAAGTTGGAGGTAAATCTTCTCCTTTATCTAAAATCTCACCAATTTCCTTTCCATAAGGTGGTGGAATTCCAATAGCACCACTAACTGTACCAAACCCCCATTTCTTAACATTTGCCTCAATGTAAACAAATCCTAATTGTCCTAGATTGACACTCACTTGACAATTCCCAATTGATCCAATATGAGGATAAAGATCGAATTTCAAATCATGGATTGCATCATGAACCTTCTTCCCATTATGAGTAAAGAATAGAGTTCCTGTACGTTGTCTGAATCCAACACCTAGAATGTCGCCTTGTTGTAATTTTTTGAAGATGGTTGGTGTTGAAAAAGGTTCATTGATCCGTATACTTCCTCTTGAATCATATGCCAAAGAGTATTTATGATATCCAGGTAATGCAAATAAAGGATAAGGTTTTGACGAAACACCGATACAAACGACTGTCTCTTGTGGTTTATAAAACAATTTGACTTCAAAATATGTTGTTTCGTTGTTATTTATAGGAATAGGATAATTCAATATAGTTGAAGAAGCCGTGTTTGAATTGAAAGTTATATCTAATTTATCTTCAATGAAAACGGATAAATTTCTTGAACCATTCCATTCAGATGGAATTTCAAATCCATAAGCTTGAATACCTCGTTCTGTGATATACTCAGATTCTACTTCACTTAATGATTTTCCCAATGGTTTAGTTATAGGTGGATGTTCAGTCTGAAATATTTTTGCGTTCATATAAGTTGATCTTTCTTGATCTGTTAATTTGGGCAACTCATTAGACTCTTGAATCAGTCTGTTTTCTTCATCATCAAATTCACCAGGAACGTTGAAATTAGAGCCCAAGAATATTGGGCTGTTTGAGAAGGCCGCATAAACAGCTAATAACATCAATATGACGAATAAAGATGCAAAACCTGCAGATAAACCAACAATCAGAGGAATGCTGAAGTCTCCGTGTTCAATCAGGTCTCTGATGGTGGAAAAGTCAAGGAAACTTACCACCATAGTTCGATTTAGTATGAGATTGAGTACAAAGAAAGAGTTCTTTCTCAAAATGAAAAATTCTTTTATCTGATAAATCCTTTTGAGATATCTAAGTCGCGAATTTCTACGATTAAATTCTATAATGCAAACCCTCAATTTTAGCACTAAATCAAGTCTTCTTCATCAGATGAACTATCGTAATCACCATGCGACCAGTCAACGTAAAGATTCTTTAGTAAATTCTTTGTTTCCTTTAGAAAAAGCGGATCAAAAGGGAAATATCCTTCCAAATCTATGAATTGCTGTTTGGCTGAAGATGCACTGTCTAGTAATAATGAAGTGTTTTCAGTGTTGTTGTTGCTGACTAGATCAGAAGCTAGTCTTTGACCGGAAATCCCCTTCAATCTTTCGTTTCTGTTCTTTTGAATGATTGAGAAACAGTACGCAACATTTTCTTCTTGTGCGATTTTAGCAAACATTGAAACGACATTCTCATTACAATATTTAAGTGGATTAAATTTGGTTATTAATAGTCTTTGAAAGAATTGCGGAAGGTTTAACTCCCAGTGACATTCCAATTCCTCATTCTTCAATTCCGAATGTCTGAAACAAAAAACGTACAACAGGACTTGGAAAGTTGAATAGAATAATTTAAATCTTCCCATGCTGATATTTCCAACGATTTCAACCTCTCTTTGCTCAACGTATCTAGTTAACCAAGTCATCAAGTATTTCAAAACGTAGATGATTTGGTTCTTATTGATGTTTTTAGCTCTTGATAGATAAGATGATAAATATTGTAATGATTTGATTCTTTTTTCAATTGATTCTTGAGATGAGAATGAGATATCAATCAATGAAACAAGGAAGGAGTCTGATAGTTCAGGTAACTGTTGTGTGAAATAAAATAATATGAATTGTGTTGATTTAGTATAATAGGTTGGTAAGATATGGGTTTTGAATAGTGAAGCAAGAATGTTAAATAAATAAATTGGTCTCTCTTGTTCCTCTTCAGTGTATATGGTATTAATTGTCTTATGTAAGTGTTTAATTATCAATGTCAATGATAAATCTAATTTATCTGATAAATCAGTGATTGTTTGGATTTGAACTTCATTAATATTAAGAGTTTCTTCGATGTCATCATCTTCTTCATCCACCTCTTGTAAGTATTGATTATTTTTTTCTTGTTTCTGTTTGAGTAGTGATTCTTTTTTAGACTCGATATTCTCATCTTCACTATCTTCTTCATCTTCACTATCTTCTTCATCAGAATCATCACCGTCATCGTCATCGTCATCATCATCATCATCACTTTCATCAGTATTGGTATCAGTTTCATACTCATTCTGTAAGACAGCATCATCCAATTCATCCAATTCATTTTGTAATTCAACATCAATCCCAATACATCTTTCAATAATGATTCTCCATATCCCCATTCTTAATTCTTTACAATAACTTTCAACCATCAATATATTACTCATATAATTGCCGAAATCACTTTTGGAATTGTGTTTACTTGGAAAACTTTTTATTAAATGATCATTAATATATTCCACAGAAGTTGGTATGATTGTTAAGAAATATCGTAATAATTCATGATGATGAATAGTTTGAGATGTAGGTAATGTGAATTGTTTGATTAAGACAGATGCTACTTCATTCCACCATTTAGGAAGATAAGAACACAAAGTCATTATAAATTTCTGATATGTTGAAACTTGTGATAAATTATACCAAGTCTTATAACGAATAATGCTATAAATTAAGTTACTTGATAATCTATTATCAAGTTTTGAGATGTTGCTAGTTAAAATTGATAAGATGATTGTGAAATTTTCAGGTGTTAGTGATTCTGGATTGACTTTAGGTAATGCAATTTGTGTGGCTAAAGTATCAATTTGAGTAGGATTACCATTTGATAAGGAATCTAGAGCAGCATTTATGAAGGTTCTGTACATTGATGATTGAAATTTTGTGTCCTTATCCTGATCATTGTTGGATGAAATGGACTTATTATTGGTTGTGGTATCATTGTTAATTCTTCTTCTTTTCAATTCATGATCAGCTCCTTCAATCATCTCATCTTCATTATGTCGTTTGAAATGGTTTTTAGTATGATTCTCTATAGACATCATTATATGCTGGGAAGTATACCGTTGTGTAGCTCTAAGGGTAATGAGTTTAATGAAATCAGTTTTAAGTGTTTTAAAAGTGTGAAACTAGTTGAAATTAGCTAAAAGCTGCTAAAAGTGAAAATTTTATTATAGAAAAAAAAATTTGTACAGGAAGAATTTTTAAAAAAAAAAGGATGGAAAGTGCTCATAACATTCCCGGAAGTCAGAGTACAGATTATGTAATTGACCGGAATAGAAATAATATATATCAGAAAGAGTTTTAGAGTGCATCGCTTAAGTGATCCAATCAATATTACCATGGAATTAAAGGATTTAATAAATTTCAATTTAATAGATTTTCAATTTTTTATCATCCTTTCCATCTATTGTATAATTATCAGCCAAGCACCACGATGAGTACATGGGACTATTTGAAGGATATTCGTCCATCCGCACCAACTTTTTTACCAGAACACTACCCTGATTTATCTGGCAGAACCGTTTTAATCACTGGTACTTCTGCTGGTATTGGTAAAGAAACTGTTAGATTGTTATTAACCCAAAACGCCACCGTTGTCGTCGTTAATAGATCGAAATCCAAGACAGAGGGTGCAATCGAAGAAATCAAAGCTTCTTTAATTGAATCTAATTCTTTTTTTGAGAATATTATAGATGACAGAATTATTCCAGTTTACGCAGATTTATCAGACTTGACAACTATTAAAGATGCTGCTGAAGAAATCAAATCCAAAGTTGAACAATTAGACATTGTTATCTTGAACGCTGGTGTTATGACTCCTCCGAATGGATCAGTTACAAAACAAGGTTATGAATTACAAATGGGTACGAATGTCTTTGGTCATCAATTATTACTTGACTTAATCAACCCATTAATTCAAAAATCACTAGCTTCCAAGGTGACTCCAAGAGTGCTATTCTTATCTTCAGCTGCCCATCTAAGTTCTCCAAAAGGTGGTGTTGATCCAAAATTTGACTTCAAAGACGCATCACAATGTTCCTCAGTTACAATATATGGACAAAGTAAAGCAGGTAATATCTATCAATCTGCAATCTATGCTGAAGAAAACCCAGAAATAACTAGTTTAGCAGTTCATCCAGGTTATTTAGGCTCCGAATTAGGTAGAAGCTTACCAAAACTAGCAGCTAAACTCTATGGAATCCTATTCTATCCACCAATATATGGTTCATACACGGAATTATTTGCTGCATTGAATCCAGATATAACTATCAAAGATTCAGGTAGATACATTGTACCATGGGGACAATTCAGAGAAATGAGAGCAGATGTTAAAGCAGGTGCAACAGATGGAACAGCAAGGAGATTTATCGAGGCCGTTGAAAAGGAAATTAGTCCATATAAGTGATGTGTTTTGACAATTGATTTGGTTAAGTTTTTACTTTCATTTGATTGATGTGTATCCTATCGTATAATACGATATAAATTTCACTAATTAGTCCTTCTATAAGCGTAGAGATAAGTCATCAATCATCTGACAGGTCACTGAAATGAGCCCTAATGCTTGACGTTTACAATCAAGTGTCGTTAAAGATGAAGTTACATTACTTATCAGGTTTCATTTAGCTAAATTAGAAAGAGAGTACGTATGGTATAAAGAGGGTGGAATAGTAGATAGTAGATAGTAGATTGGATTACGTAATATAACTTTTATCATTGTTTTTGAAAAAACATCAACAAACAGTAGTAAACAAAACAAAAAACGACTCTTCAAAGCAATGTCAGAGACTCCATCCAGGGTGAGCTATATCATCATCTAATAACAGTAGAACACTTGACACAGACTAACATATCCAGCAGCTAACCACTCCGAGATCCAGGTCTAGAACCCCTGCAAGGACTCCTAGAGGTACACCAGGTAGAACTCCAAGAAGAACTCCAAGTAGAAGAAGAAGTATGATCCATGCTGCCAATGTGTTATTGAACACTCCTAGAAGAACTAGAAAGAGAAGTATAAGTCCGTTTAGACTACTTCGGTATTTATCAAGGGCTTTGGTTAGAGAGAATGATATTGTTTCTGATGACGTTGAGGATGTTTTAAATGATGATGAAAGAACGATAAATCAATCAATTAATATTTCCACTCAGATCGATCAAACACCGTTAAGGGAACCCATAAAAACCAATGATTTTTATGATCAAGGGTTTCAATTTGAACTAGATGACCCAGATGAAAGAAACAATGCAAATTATATTCCAATAGAAGAATCTGAGTTTCCTCCAATAATATACACACCTGAAAGAAAAACTGAACTTGAATCCAAGACTGATGAATTACAAATAACACCAGAAAAGAGAATAATACCAGACATCAAAATAATAACACCTGATATTTCAGGATTCAATGAAACTGAAACATCACACAATTTAACACCAATTAAACCAATCACACCAAGACTAGAAACTCCAGAAAGGTTAATAAATAGGCACATTCGAGATTCAGTGACACCAGACCGATCAACAAGGATCTCAATCTCACCAATAAGATCCAATAAATCACCATTTAATGATAATAAGAAATCAATAACTCCAATTAAATCAATTAGTTCTATAACACCAAAAATATTAATGAACAAAGACATAACACCACCAACAATAACACCTAGAAATCATCAATCACCATATCTAATCCCCGAACAATCAATAACACCACAATCAAGAAGGGAATCAAGGGATGAGTTGATGGTAACACCAGAACAGTTGATACGAAATGATTCTGATAATTTACAAACTCCTTCACAAAGATTATTTTCAGATATTGGTATCCCACAAGGTTTAGCACCTGAGGATAATTTCCTTGAAATTGAAGAAGAAGAAGAAGAAAAAGAAAAGGAAGAAGGACAACAACAAGAACAAAATAGAGTACATGAAGAAGAGATAGAATTAACATCAATAAAATTCAGTAAAAATATATCAACAAGAGACATAAGAAAGTTTTCCAAACATGTCATTTCAAAACCATTGAATGCAGACTCCATAGATCTGCTAAAAGAAACAATAGACATGTTTCTTGACCAAATGAGTGATGACTTGAAAGCATATTCTCATCATTCTAAAAGATCAAAAATTGACATTAGATCAATCTATTTGTTATATAAAAGACAGGGAATAATTGATGATTTAGATTCATTTTTGGAAATAACCGATGATAATTTACCATTGGAAGATATAATGCAATTAAGAAGACATATAAATAAACTGAAGTGAATGAATAAAACTAATGAAATATTATGAATTACCTACATAAATTTATCAATTTGTTAAAATACATGTAGATTATAAAATGACTAATTCTATCGAGAATGACTATAAAAAAGATTATAAGCGGTCTGACAATTATGAACTTATATCTGATACTAAATCAAACTGGGACCATCGTAATTGTTTGATTGATAATTCTGTTGTACTGGTTGCTGCTGAAATCCAGTAAATTGATGATTTAAATATCCATTGGTATATTGTTGTTGTAATTGTTGTTGCTGTAATTGTTGCTGTTGCTGTTGCTGTAATTGAAATTGCTGTTGTTGCAATTGTAATCTTGCATTTTGATTAAAATCATTGGTTTTTTGTTCTTGAATAGTTTTAGGGAAAACTGGGGTAGTTGGTAAGTTTTCATAACCACCAAATGTAAATCTATTAGCATTTGAATTTGTTGAGGTACGATTCTGGAATGGATTTGTGCCTGTAGATTGCGTGGCTAATGGTTGAGTTACAGTGGCATTTGTTTTAGAAAATGGATTGTTTTTATGTCCTGTTGATTGATAATTTATCGCAAATGGATTGTTACCTGTTTGAGTAGAAGCTAATGGTTGAGCAGGAGCAGTGAACTGTTGTTGAATTGGTTGAACTTGTTGGACTGGTTGTGGTAACTGTTGCTGCATGAATGGATTGGCTGTTTGTTGAGGAACAATGGCATTTTGAGCTACGGTTTGTTGTGGTGTGATACCATTATAAGCACTAGGAAAGACTTGTGGAATTGGCTGAAGTTGAGTAGGTTGAGCTTGAGTAGTCGATTGTTGTAAGAATGGATTATTTGTTGGTTGTTGTTGGAGTGGTTGAGCTTGTTGAGTAAATTGAACCTGTAATGGCTGGATTTGAGTTGCCCAAGGATTAACAGTTTGTTGCAATTGTTGCAATTGTTGTTGTTGAGGTGGCTGTACCTTTTGTTCTCTTTCTTGTTTAACAGGTTTGATTGGACTTTTATTAGCATAATCCTTTTCAGCTAGATATTGTGATCTATTACTTTCAAATTGTTCATCGTGTAAATATTCTTCTAAACTTTTAGCTAATGCAGTTGGTGCATGTTTAATTGTTGGAACGTGTAGTTTTGTAGCATATTCCAAATGTTTAGCAACTCTTAAATAATCAACAACATCAGTGGTTAGAACAACGAAATCTTTATAAATTTCAAGTGCTCTTTCAGCATCATACTTAGACATTTCGAAATAATGTTCCAAGATGTTGATTACTCCTTCATTCAGCGCTTGAAATAAACATAATAAGTCATTAACCAACATTCTAAAACAAGTTAAAACAACATCATTATTAACATCACTTTCAGAAAATTTACATTCAATTAAAGAGGTGATTTGCTTTTCAACACTTTCAACTTCTCTTAATAGACCTTTATCGATCGATAAGGTTCTTAGCCTTGCACCTTCTTTATCAGAACCTCTATGTTGTTCATCTCTAACATAATCGACCCCAGTTGAACTGAATTGTTTTGATTTAACAGATAAATATTTAGCGTAACGTAATAGGCTTCTGGTATCACTGGATCTAATTGATTTAATCTGTTGCAAGTCAAGAAATCTCGGATGTTTGGATAGATATTTCAATGTCATATCTTCTGCACCCTCCCTGATCATAATATGTAACACTAGTAAAGATTTAAATACAATTGACCATGCGGTATCTCCTAATCTGTCTGATAGAGAGTCCATGATGACTCTGAAATCCTCTCTGTCATGGGTACCAATAAGGATTGGTTCTATGTACTTTGGTTTGGGAGCAGCGACCTTTACGGTAGTTAGTATGTGTTTATTTGGATCCTTGTACTCTATTAATAACTGGAGAATGAGTACTAATTGAAACTCACCTTAATTTTGGTGGCACCCTGTACAAAATGGACGTTAGTATGCACAGAACAGCTGGAATTGGCTCGAGCAGCAACACTCACCTTCACAATCTTCACGTATGTCGTCATGACTCGCCTCGCTAATTTGTTGTTCTTTGTTGTCTTTTTGACTCCTAAAATTGTCAAAACAAATTTACAAAAAACAACAAAACACAAACTTACAACGCTTACATAAACGCTTACTCATTAACTCCAGATATAGATAAAGAAAAAACCTAAAGATTAAAGATTAGAAAACAATGAAATCTTGAAATCTGTAATCTTCTGTCCAAAGTATGGTGAAAAAAAGAGCTGCTGAAGCTGAGAATGGCGGAGCTGTTAAGATGGCGAAATCAGATTCCGGCAGACTGACCAGCAACATTGTCGGGATCTCCAGAACCATCGCTGCCTGCCAAAGATGTCGTCAAAAGAAAACAAAATGTGATCAACAATTCCCTAGTTGTGCGAAATGTACCAAAGCCAAAGTCCCTTGCGTCGGGCTGGACCCTGCTACTGGAAGACCGATCCCACGTTCATATGTCATATCATTAGAGGATAAGATTGTAAAACTGGAGAAAATCATTAAAGAACATGGACTTGATCCAGATAATATCACAAATCACAGTCCAGTTTATATCAAAAATGAATTTAATGAAACTTATGCTCCCATGACTGAGCATGTGATAACACCACCAAAGACTGACTTAAAAGAAAAGCAAACCATAAAGTCAAGTTTAGAGTTTAATAATACCAATGGAGTTTCATTTTATTTGGGTGATAGTTCAGGTATATCATTTGCCAAATTATTATTCACTGCTGTTAATTTCTCACCTGGTTCCATTTCTGAGAATAATTCAATCACTACTAAAGTCCCGATCAAGAGAAAATCCATCACTGCTATACCATTACCTGAAAAATCTATTGCTGAATCTTTGATTAAATCATATTTTGAACAATCAAATACTCAACTACCAATTTTACATAGAGAACAATTCATAAATAACCATTTTAAGCCAATTTATGGAAATTTAAGCTCGGATATCAAATTAGCTTCAAATTACACTAAAATGAATCTTGATAGTGAGTCGATCAATGACGAATTTTATAAAGAAATCAAAGAAAAAGAATTAACTTTCGAATCAGTACCCAAGATTCATCATAAATCTATATTTTTTTTATTCATGATTTTTTCAATTGCATCATCAATTAATTTTTTAGATACAAATGACCCTGAAATCTCAAACTCTTATAAAGATGAAGCAATGAATTTCGTTGATTGTGTTTATCAAAGTGAAGACAGATTAGAGTGTTTGCAAGGTTTATTACTTCTCACGTTATTCTCAATAATGAGACCTTCAACCCCTGGTTGTTGGTACATTTTAGGCACAACACTAAGATTAACAGTTGATTTAGGATTACATACTGAGAAATTAAATCATCAATTTACTCCATTCATAAAGGATTTGAGAAGAAGGTTATTTTGGTGTTCATATTCATTAGATAGACAAATATGTGTTTATTTAGGCCGTCCATTTGGTATACCTGAGGAGAGTATCACTACAAAATTCCCTGTTGATATGGACGATTGTTTAATTAATATTGATGAAATTTATGATTATAGTATAAGTTCAAACTCATTACCAAGTTATAAAACAATATCAATTAACTTTTTCAAGATAAGAAAGATTCAATCCGAAGTTTTACAAATTTTATATTTTTCAAATAGTTCATTACCTAGACAAGATTCAAATTTCATCGCATGGAAAGAACGACTTAACAATCAATTGGAAACATGGTTCAAGACAATTCCATTAAGAACATCAAGAAAATCGAATTCAGATTTTAATTTTGAATTTTTCAAACTGAATTATTACCATACAAAATTATTGTTATTTGGAATTACACCAAAAAACACGAAAATTGATGAAAATACGTTAAAGATCTTATTTGAAGCATCCAAGGGGATTATAAACTGTTATTCAGAATTATATAACTCTAAGACTATAAATTATACATGGGCAGCAGTTCATAATTTATTCATGTCTGGAATTTCCTTTTTTTATTCAATTTATAAATCAAATTCTAAATTGATTGAATTATCAGAATTCCAAGAACTTAATAGTTGTGTTTTAAAAGTATTAAACTCATTAGTTGAAATTTGTGATGCAGCGTCATCATGTTTAGAAATCTTCGAAATTTTATCGATAGTTATAATCAAGTTGAAATTTGAAAATATTTACCCAAATACTAATAACTCAAATATGAACATTCCACAAAACACATTTAACTCAACAGAAAACCCCTCTAGCATAACCCAAGTGGATTCACATGAGGAATCAACTGATGAAACAAACAATAACATTGATGAAATTGAAAGATTTTTCGAAAAGTTGAATGATAAAGAAACGAATAAAAATGATAAATATGAAGAATATAATTATCCTAGTTTATCAACACCACCCGTTTTCAACTCACTATCATCAATATCACCAACATCTTATCAAGAACAAGATTATGAACAATCAAGAATCTTTGAATTAATGAATCAAGTTTCAAGTGATACGATTTGGGAACAATTTTTTTCAACATCTAATAATAATCAACTTGATGGGTTCAACAAAAAAATATAATCATATATACAATCATCCCACTCATTAAATTCCAACCCATTATAAATAGTCAATCACATCGAAAGAACAAATAACCCGTATAATAAAATGATATACTCTATTAAAATTTGGTGATTTCCAATTAGCATCTTATAGCTGATTATAGTAATCACACACAGAAAAGTTTGAACAATGATTCAATTGATCTGTTCCACTCTCTAGTAATTGTTGTGTCTAATCTACCTTAATATCTACCTTCGTAGTAAAAATACTCGTAAAGTAGCAGTACATTTATCACAGAGTGTTTTGAATGTTAAGTGCTTATTTACACTCTTACATCGTTCTAGCTCTTAATAATGTTCTGAGACATTACTAGTCTTTATTATGTGGTGAGTTGTATCTAGAAGTATATATAAATGTGACTTCAAGGAAAAAATTTTCTTTTTGTACCTAAGCTTATCATTTTGTGTTTATGTCAATCTGTCTCATGAATATTTAGTAGATTCGTGGATCATTAGATCAATATAAGTGAGCTCCCACCCAAGCAGCATGACGCACATATACGCAATAACCTCACAGGAGCCTATGAATGAAAACATACGAGCTTTTGGAACTTCTTTTGTGTGAGCTACCTTCTATTTTATTGAGCATTGGAATATGCATTAAATTAGGCAGCTTTTTGATGAATTTGTCTTGAAAGACTATATTCTATACAATAGAATCTCATACTGAATTTATTAAGCTTCTCAAAATAGCCGGTTACTACCTATTTACAGACTTTATCATATTTTTTTATGAGTTTCACATGAAATCACATTAATTTGGAATTTTTGGTTCCAGAGACATCTGAACAAGTCAGAAGTTCATAGAGCACTGAATGATCTCAACTAATTCCACAATACCTTGTCTCAATCAAATCTTTGGTTGAAAAAAGTGTGAAAAAGATTATAAAATATTCAAGATCAAGAGAAGATCTGAGAATGGTGTGAATCAAGCACATTGCTGTACCAAATGAAGGAAAATATCCAAATATTACAAATTCAACAAAATATCATTATTCAGTTAACACAATTCTATATATACAAAAACTGTCACACGTTACTTTCTAATTTGTCATCATGAATATAACTTAATATCTTCCAATAAAGATGGATTTTCAGCTTTCCAATCTAATTCCTTTTGAGTCTTTTCAGAACTTACATTGAAATTAAATCCTAATAATAGACCAACTGGGAATGGATAACTTTGTCCTAATTCTTCTCTTGTTAAACCCTTAGCTGGAATATTTAATTCTTTGGAAACTTTATTTGCTAAATCTTTAATTTTAACTCGTTCTGTAAAAGCATGGTATGCTTTACCGGATTCACCTTTTTCAATGATTTTAACGTATACTTTAGCTGCATCATGTTTGTTAACAGCAACCCATGCAACTTGATCATCTTCTTTAAGATAACCAGCAAACCCTAATTTTTTAGAAGTCTCAACGTAAATTTTGATAAAACCATGATCATTTGCACCATGAACAGTTGGTGGTAATCTAACACTATTACCCTGAACACCTTTTAGAACTAAAGTGTATTGTTCAGAAAGGACTCTTTCAATACCGAATTGGATTTTAGATTGATCAATTTCAGTATCTTCTGTGACTAAACCAGGTAATGTGATCAAAGCACCAATACCTGTAGTGGTGATGAAGAATTTACCTGTTCCTTCTAAGACTGAACCAACTGCCTTGATGACAGCAGTATCAATTACTAAAGAATGAGCGAAATTAGCAAAATCATGTATGAAACCTAAATGAATAACACCATCTGATTCTTGAGCTGCCCTTTTGATGATTTCTAAATCTTCTAATGTACCTTTAACAGTTTCAATTGATGAATCAACTGCCTTGATCTTAGCTTCAGATTTTTCAGATCTAACTAATGCTAGAATTTGATAATTTTTTGATAGTAATTCTTTAACTACTTCTGAACCAACTAACCCAGTTGCACCTGTGATAAACACTTTTGTCATGTTTAATGTAAATGTAAATGTTACTCAATGAGAGGGAAAAATGATAATATATAGCATTGGAAGAAATGAGGAACCGGACTTGCTTAAATACTCAAAGAGTCAACAATGATACTGTATAAATAAATCACGTTACACACAGATCCCTTAAACCCGTTGAATCTGCAATCTGAGACGGTTTTAGATGGATTTAACTCGGATTTACTCCAAAACAACTGGTAATTAAGTCTCAAAACTGGAAGATTGATCAACGCATCTCAGGAAAATAGTGGGTATAAAGGCAGCTTAGTAATTATGACCCTTTTGTGGTGATTGCTGTAAATTATTACTAGCGAAAGTCAATCAAAGTTGAGAGTTTTATCAGTTTCTGAATCCTGACGGGTTTAACTTCCACAAACCGAACTCAAACCTGCGAACACAATTAGTTGTTTATGCTCGATGCTTAACTCTATGTAGTTCCTGTCTCCTACATGATTAGTAATTAGAATTTAGAGGGCGTTGTCTACTATTAGGTTGAAATCGAAGAAAAATCATGTTTTTGAAGTCATTAATCTGAATTATTTGGTTTCGAAAATTAGTAATTGTAAATTGATACCCAAAATAAAACTATAAATTATGCATTACTGTAGTTGGTAATTCTTGAAATGAGTTCAATTCCATCAATCATCACTGTAATTCTTATATATATATATATTATGCCTTTCTTTCTCTTATGTTTTAGAATTCTTCATCAGTGATTAATCTCAATTTTGATTTGGCCCTTCCAAAGATCAATACTACAGAGATTAACGACATCATTATTTGTGAAATATACTCCAACAACTCTTATAATAGAAGTGAAAATTCCACAATCATAATAAGTCCTTGTTTATGAAATCTTAGTTTCTCAACCAATTAAATAAATCGTAGCTGACTCAGTAAATTTCATCCAAACTTATGGAATCAGTGCTAGTCAAGTATTTCAATCAAAAAAGACTATTAAATGGCTGTGTATCTTGTTGAAAATAAGCACCAAAAGTGAATTTAATTACCTAATAGAAGCCATAGTTTTTAATAGTTTAGTAGATTAAAGGTTTCATTTGATCTATGGATGACATTTCAAGCCATGATGTTAGTATATGACTACTTGGGAACAACCTATATTATTAATATGACACCTTATATGAACTTTGATTGTTTGATTTGAAGAAACGTTCATATATCTCATCTCATTAATCAGTATTAATCACATCAAATGCATAAAAGTGACTAACAGTATCTTATAACACAATACCAATAAAAGAAACCCAAATTCAAATTCTTCACATCTGATAATCAAATAGGATTATTTCTCAACTGTCCAACATTCATAATCAAATTCTTATACTTCAAGAACATCGCGGCATCCATTTTAATCACATCAATTTTCAAAAGAATCACATCAATACCATCATATAATCCAAACACATCAACAATGGTGCCCACGTATGATAGCTCAGGATCTTGATTCATTGGGATACCTTCTTGGAATTTCAATTTGATATGATTCTGATTCTGATTAGTTCTAGGTTTACTGAGATCTTTGTCGTTTAATAAATCTAAAGATTTAATCAATATGAATCCATTAATTGGATTGAAATCAATAACCATTCCAAAGATTCTCACTTTAAGGAGACGATTCTTTGTGTTGAGTGTTGAAAAATCGTTGAAGTCTGTGATCAGTGTCGACATAACGGTACTTTTTCATTCAACTTCTAATGCACCATAAATTAAAATGTCATATATCTAAACAGAAAAAAAAAAAATTCTCCTCATCGCATCGCATCTCATCACCAATAATTTTAAACCAAGATTCCTCTATGCTCCTCAAAAGAACACTCACGACCTTCGCAGTCGGGGACAGAGTCCTAATCCGTTCCCTGACTCGTGGTGATCATTTATGGCTATCAGAGCCATTAATCACTGGTTCCAAAACAGGAATCACTGGAGATCAAATCAGTCATGATGCAATGATTGGACTAAAATCACGAGATCTTGTGAAATCTAATAAGAATGTGAGTTATATCGTGACAAAACCACCTTTAGAAGATTATATCAATTTGACTAAGAGAGAAGCACAGCCGATCTATCCTTATGATGCCGCTTCCATTGTCGCTTTAGCTGATTTACACGTCGATTATCCAGAATTGAACTCACAGAATGAAATGGTGAATCCACCATTGCAATTTCTGGAGGCAGGCACAGGACACGGTTCATTAACATTGGCGATCTGTGGGAGGATCCATGCAGGGAATTGTTTCTTCAAGAGTTTGGGACAAAGAGGTGTCGTTTTACATTCGATTGATAATAATGAGATTCATTCAAAGAGAGGAATGAGAAATGTTAAAGGGTTTAGAAGGGGAATGTATTCTAATGATGTTGAGTTCCATGTTGCAAAATCACCAGCAGAATGGTTATTGAACCAATCTCAGGAGTTTCAAGATTTAGAAGGTGATGAAGAGTTTTTAAGTGGTGCCTTTTTAGATATGTCTGAATTAATACCAAATATTGAACAAATTTCTAAACATTTGAAACAAGATTCTCCTTTATTAGTATTCACACCTTCAATCACACAAAGTTGTGATGTTTTGAAACATGTCAAGGATAATAAATCCATAAAATTAACAAATATCAAAACGGTGCAATTGATACCGGGAATCGGTGGTGGATTACAAGATTGGGATGTTAGATTCACAAAGATTAAATCAAATGATGACGTTGGGTTGGTATGCAGACCTAAAGTCGGTTCAAGAGTCGTTGGTGGTGGATTTGTCTCTATCTACAAGAAACTATCGAGAGATTCAATACGTATTAAATAGAATGATTAATAATGTACATAATAATAATATCTAATATAGAAGACCCAAAATAAATTTACCTTTTTCTTTTCATTTCTCTTTATAAAACACGTTGCTTTGGACGTCTTTTGTTCTTTAGTACAACTTTACGTGCCTCTTCTTCAGATTCCTCTTCTTCAGATTCAATATCCATTTCTTCATCTGATTCTTCTTGAGCTTCTTGTTCTCTTTGTTCTCTTCTTTCTTTAGCTTGTTTTTGAGCCAATTTCTTAGCGATTTCAACTTCTCTGATTCTTAACAACTCAGGGTTAGCAGCGACTAGTTTCTTATCTAATTCGATTTGTCTTTCTTTATTACCCTTCATTCTATTCTTATAGAAAGCACGTTCACGTTTCTGTCTAATTTCCTCCACTCTTGCCATTGCCTTCAATGTAGTGGCAACTAGATCTCTGTTATAACGAACAGGGACGTTTCTTCTGGCAGCGAAAGTTAAAGTGGAATCAACGGCTAGTTCTTTACCAGCTGCTTTTCTGAATGCTTTAGTCCATCTTAATTTTCTAGGATTACGTCTCATTTTGAAGTTCTTGTGACATTTGGAACGGCAGAATCTAAACTCTTTGGCATCGTTACGCACGAACATCATCCCGTGGCCAGGATACACTGGGGAAGAGCAGAAATGGCACGAGTAGACTCTCATTGTGATTGGGAAGAAGCTGTGATTTGAATTCTCTTCTAATATCAAAGAAAGAAATTAATTTTTTTTTTTCTTCTTTATTTGAAAATTTTATCTCATCTCTCATAACCTTGCCTGATCTAGTAACTACTGCATCTGGATAATTTACAAAAATAAAATTCATTTTTTTTTCCATTTCGTCCATCTGAAATTTACCACTATAAAATACTGTAGAATTACCATTAATTTACCAGTAAAGCACCACTTTATCGATGTCCAACAACACAATCGACGTTCCTACGCTGCAGATCCCAGGAGAGCAATACTCTGGCCCAAACACAATCTCGCTATCATCACCACCCCCACCACCAAAGTCTAAAGGTGTCGAATACTACTTTGATCAAACACTAGGATTCATGGGAGATCATCCAATATTGACCGGTATTGGAGGTTTTGCAGTGGCGTATGTCATTGCTGGTTCATTCAAGTCAAACCAACCGGGTATCAATGGTAAGGCTTTTTATAAAGGTGGATTTGGCGCAAAGATGAGTGCTAAAGAGGCTTTACAAATCTTGAATTTAAGAGAATCTACATTGACTAAAAAGAAACTTAAAGAGACCCATAGAAAAATTATGTTGGCTAATCACCCAGATAAAGGTGGTTCTCCATATCTGGCCACGAAGATCAATGAAGCTAAAGATTTCTTACAAAAGAGAGGGATTCAGAAATGATTTCTCTCTGTATAAAATTAAAAACAACATGCACCTTGTATATATTATAATGATATTAATTAACCTATTTAGCAACAATTGACACAACGTCCTCATCGTGGACGACATGATTCAACCCACATTTCTGAGGATTGTGCTTTGTAGAAGAACCCCAAACTAGAGCATACTTGAAATTAGTTTTGAAATCTCTATGAATTCCATCACAAACATTCTCAATTGTACTTCCATTTCTAACGACTAATGGATCATTGAATTTCAATGGGATCCCTTTTCTCTTGGTGTATAACTTCAAAAGGTCTAATTGATACCATATCTCTTCAATGACATCATTTAATCCTAAATCACTTTCACAACTCATCACTGAAGTGTTTGGTTCCCTTGCAATTCTATCGATTTCTTCAATTGAAACGGCATCAATCTTGTTATAAACATACAGACATTTGACATAGGTGATATGACTCTCATTCATGACATCGATGAAATCGTCAATGGTGACATTTTCATCACGAATCAAGATATCACAATTATGGATCTTATAATCTTTCAACATATCATAAACTAGATTTTTATCCAGATATTTAGGTGGTGTTAAGAAATTGTATTTAATCCCACCAGTTTTCTTGATTTTGAAATAGATATTCGGTCTTTCTTTATTCAGTCTAATCCCAATATTTTCTAATTCCATTTCTAATATAGCTCTTTGATTAGCTGATTTAGTAGCATCCAACACCATCAGGATCAAATCAGCAGTTTTAGCAGTGGCAATCACCTGTTTACCTCTCCCTTTCCCCTCAGAGGCACCACCAATGATCCCTGGCAGATCCAATATCTGAATAGAAGCACCTTCATATTCCAGTACACCTGGAACAGAAGTCAATGTAGTGAAAGCATAACTAGCAACTTCAGATTTAGTCTTTGTGATCTTTGACAAGAAGGACGATTTCCCCACTGATGGAAACCCAATGAGTGCGACACGGGCATCACCACTCTTTAACACCTCAAACCCCTGGCCACCACCACTTGAACCACCTGCTTCTGGTTCTAATAGTTGTCTTTTCAAACGTGCAAGTTTCCCTCTTTGAAGCCCGATGTGGTACTCTGTGGCCTTGTTCTTTTGAGTTCTGCTTAGTTCTAGTTCGATCTGCTTTATTTTTTCCACCACTGAGACCATCTTAAGTTATATATATATGTCTATTCGATTACAATTCTATTATATACTCTTCGATTAATTTTTTTTTCAGTATAATTTTTCATTTTTCGAGTATTGAAATCGGTCGGAAGATGATTTGTTTTACTTTTAATTAGTTTGACTAATTATATTTACGTTAACTGGTGGTTCAGACTCCCTAATCTGCTATGTTGTGAGCTGGTCTTATTCCACTGGTAGTTTATTTGATTATTAGTAACTATTATCCAAACTGTACTGGATGGTGATGCTGTGAATATTTGTCACTTGAAGGTTGTTTCAGTGTCACTTATATGATGGTTATTCTTGTGGTTTTATCACCCTAAGTTTTGGAATTCCCTAAATTCTTCATTATTTTGGTTATGTGCTTATCATTGAACAATATGTGATTGTTGTGTCTGTCAGGTTGAACTGTAACTACTCCGGAATTAGATTTAAACTGAGCTGTTTTGCTTATACTCCACACTACTAGATTTCAATCGTCAGACTAGGTAGTTTATTGGCGTTTCATGTATACATGTTAGAACTTCAGTCAAAAATTTGACGGCTGGTTTCATTAATTATTATTTCTCACTAATTTTGAATTGTCTTTGGGATATTAGTTATTCAATCGTTGAAGCAAGCTAATTGAGTTGGAATATGGTATGTTTTTAGAAATTGTGTTCTTTTTGAAGTTGAATAATTGCTATTTTAAATAAGTTTCTATTCTTGTTAGCTATCTGTTAGTTATATTGTTGATCAGTTGAGATGTTTGATTGATAGTTTGTTATGACTAGATCAATTATTACTTCCACTATTCAACTAATCTAATGGTTCTATTCTTTTCTTCAAACTAAATTATTCTGATGTCTACATGTTGTTTTTCTCATCAGCTAGTTATTATTGTTGTGTTCAGATTTTGTCAAGCTGTTAATTACTTGAGTATCTATTGTGGAAATTAATTAAATCCCCACTAGGATGTTAATTTAGTCTTATGTTCATAATCAGATAGTGTTGTTCCATTGTTAGTCTTTTCATCTTAGTTATATGGATTGGTTGTCTGTTAGTCATGTGATGATATTGAATTATAGATCATTGATATCACAGTTGAAACCATGGAGCTTCAAGGTATAGGTAGTGAGTTTGTTTTCTTTGAGTTGATTGATCACTTCTACGATGTAATATACAATTCACATTTGAATAACAATTGATTGATATATATTATAAAAAAAACTAGATTAGATTTTCAAGTAGACGTTGAAGTGTTTCTTGATCCTCTTTGATAAACTTTTCCAATAAAGACAAGTCTTTAACAATTTCAGAACTTCCAAAATCGATGAAAAATATTTCATTATTATGTAAAATTAGATTGGCTAATTTCAAATCATTGTGACGAATATGTAACCTTTCTAGCATTAATTTAATCTTGAATTTTGCCTCATCAATGATTTCTTGTTCTAATGGAATTAAATTTACCCATTTATCATCAGCACTGATGTGATTCATAGCAAAGTAGAACCCTACATTGCCATTATATTTTTTCATTGTATAAAAAATATTCAATTCATTACCAGCAATTATAACTGATGGCGCTGGAATTTTCATATCTAATTTATCAGCAATATTTTCATTCCACTCTTTGATAAGGTTTAACATTTTAATCTCATTGTGGTAAACATCTAATCCATATCTTAAATAATCATTGAATCCACTAAAAGCTTGTCTTAAATCTTTGGAATTTTCATAAACTATTTTGTGAAATGAAGGGTTAAAACCTTTAATGATTATGTTGTTACAATTTTCAAAAATATCACCAATTGTTTTGGATTCTCTAGAGATGACATTATTGATGTCAAACTCATCGTGGAAATTGATGATAACGTATTTTAGAAGATTAATAACCGAAGTCTTTAATATAAATGCTTTAAAGTTCGTAAAATAATCGAAATCAACAGAATTGTTAACGATTAATTCGAACCCTAGTCTTTTCAAAGTTATAGGTAGAGACGTCTCGAGACCAAAATTGCATACTGAATAATCAAATAAAGAGTCGTTGGTAGATGAAAGCAACACCGACAAATTGACATTTTGGTATTTATTATATTTGGATGTTTTTTGTCTTTTATTACCAAGATTCCCTGTATTATTATTATTATTATCATTACCACGATCATCATTGTCGTCATCATCTGTTTGAAAACCACCGTCTTCTGTACTCTCATCAGTATTATGACTACTACCATCTTCATCATTATTTTCATTTCTATTTATTGAATTATTTTCTTCTGGCTGAGGAGGAACAGGTTTCCTATGTAGACAATCAACAATACCACATATTTTAGTTTTGATTATATATGAATTATCAAAATCGTGATTTTCTGACAATATTTCGATTCTTTCACAAATTGAGGAGAGGATTTTAATGAAAGTAGTGTTGTATTTTTCTGTCCCTTCTTTTTCAATCTTAGTCATATCAAATAGTGCAATTTTGATAGGTATTTCATAGTTGTCACCCAATTTATTTAAATTGACGCTTTCATCTTCAAGTAATTCTATTTTATCAAAGTCAATGAAAACAAAAACACACATTAGTTTTCTATCTTGGCCGTCTTGGTCATAGAAGACGAGGCAGCCTTGGCCAGCTCCTTTAAACAATACATATTTTAATAATTGGTTTATTATTTTTCTGAAGACGGTTATTCTCATTATATGATTCGTAATAATCTGGCTTTGTGGTATTTGTTCAAATGTTGGATTTATATCTTCCAATTCGGTTGATTGATGTTTCAAAACAGCCTTAACCTCCATGGGTAAAATGGTGAAGTAATTGTCACCACCTCTCAGACAATCGAATGATTTGTCAGGGATAAAATCAGACTCTTTAACTTTTTCCTCAGTAAGATTTTCATGATTGTTACCACCTGACTCTAAAATTAACTCAATTGGGACTGAAGTATAGTCCGTGAAGACAATTGAGTCGAATAAATTTTTTGACCGTTCATTGTCGTAACTCCTGATTGAAATTTCTTTGTTTTCACAACTAAATAAAAGGAATGACAAAATTTTACCAAATGGTTTGAAAATCTTTGCTATATCTTCTTTCACCTGACTTTCTTTCATAGAATGAAAATCTTTCAAACTTAAAATATCAATTATATTACGGAATGATTCACCAAACACATTTATTAAAGATTCTAAATCATTCCTGCAATCAGTAGAGTTGAAGATCCTTTCATCAATCCATGTATTGTATAACTTATACTTTTGAATAAATATTTGTATCTCGTTTTCAAAATTTTCATCAAATTGATAATATGTTTCTAAACCATGGTATGTTTTTTGATATCTTGTACTTATTGTGGGTCTAGCTGTTGCTTCGAAAGCATTGACATTTGCTATACGCACAGGGCATGTAATTATAAACACAATAAGAAGAGCATATTTAAGAATCTTCTTAAGCATTCCATTGATAACGTTCAACTTCGATTTACCCAAATAATTAAGACCCAAAATTGAATTTAATGATTTTTTCCTAGAGCTTTCCAATTGCATTGAAAAGTCCAAGTAAAGTCTTGAATAGCGTGATGTGATGGGTTTCATATTATTTTGGATCTTTTCAAAGTTCCTTTTGAAGCTTCTGCTGTTGAAATCCTGATTGTGATAACCATCGTAGACCACCTCTAATGCACCCACAAATTTAGTAAATGCAGTAATACTCGATTCCATCTCTAAGTTATAGAAAGCGTTTTCAAACTTCAATGTCTAAGCTCTATGCGAAGAGCAAGTCTCAAGAGTGTATATATGGGAGGTTCGTGTAACAACTAACTGTAATAATCAAAATTTGACCAATTATCAGGAAATAGATTGTATCTTTGTGTCAATATTCAATTTAGTTTTGTGAAAAATATTTGGGAAAACAAAACAATGGTGGTGTTACCCTACGTACATGTCCACTAACTTTTAACACAATTGCGGACTCTAGAGTCTATAGGTACCTAATCGAAAGGAGAAAACTAAAAACTCTTTGGTTCTAAACTTTGAGGCACTACTTCAACTTAGTATAGCTAATTAGTAATATCTTACGCTTTCTTACAAGCGAATGATCAGTTTCTTACTTATATTTACGGAACTCTCTGGATAGACAACTTATTTTGGCTAATCTTATGGAAGTGTCCCCAAATAAAGGGAGACCTAAGAATAGGAATAGGTAGTACGCACGCTAAAATTTGCCTATTTGAAGATATAGGAAGCGACAAATATCACTACATAGTACATACTAGACTCTAGTGCTAAATTACTCTGATAGCAAGAGCATTACACATCAGTAGACTGTACGCCATATACACTAGAGAATATGAAAAACTACACATTGTGCTCATGGAAGTTTACAATAAACAGCGATTCGAAGTGTACTAAATTAGCTAAAATGCACCAAGCCAGTACAGAAGATTCTAACAGTTAAATCAACTTCAAGCTATGGAGTTCAAGAGTGAATGATCACGCAACTTGTGTCTCTAATACATTACAAGATTAATAATAATTATCAATTGGCCATTGATATGAGAAATGATGATCAGTTAGTTCAAATTTAGGATGATCTGCTGGATGAACTGTACGAACTTCGAAAACTGAATCATATCTTGCAATAACAGGAGATCATGAGTTTATTAACTGATTTGAGTAATGACAACATTTCATCAAAGATTTCCCTTTATTGTTAATAATTGGTAAATTATCATTTAGTTCACTTGCACTTGAATGTGACTGTATCATAAATTTAGTTGAGTTTAATCTAATTTACACCAATTGGCCTGTATTGGTTGCAAGTTTTGGTTTCCCTATTAATTAACATTGGCACACAATTAACAAAAGTATCCAATGCAAATTCAATATGTGGGAGAATAGACCGAATTTTGGGGAGAGTCTTTGACCAATTTGGTAGCCTGTGTTTAAAATCAGTCATTTCATTCTGTTGAGTATTTACTATCATTCCGACCAAATTCAATTTGCATGAAAAAAAATTGGAAGAAAAATATGAAATTGAAGTAAAAAAAAATTAATCAACGCGTTGTTATAAATCAACTAATTATAAAACCAACTAAAACTCTCCACTATGCAGGCCCCTGTTGTTTTCATGAGTAAGTCACCCCCCTCCCTCCCTTAGGGCGACTCCCATCCCACCACAAATACTAACATTATGATCAGACACAAGCACCGACAGACAAACTGGTCGTGAAGCTCAAATCTCTAACATCACAGCTGCCAAAGCCGTCAGTGACATCGTTCGTACCTGTCTTGGTCCTAAGGCCATGCTTAAGATGCTATTGGATCCAATGGGCGGGATCGTATTAACTAATGACGGGCATGCTATCTTAAGAGAGATCGATGTTGCTCATCCTGCTGCCAAATCAATGATTGAATTGAGTAGAACCCAAGATGAAGAAGTCGGTGATGGAACCACTACTGTTATCATCCTTGCAGGTGAGATCCTTGCTCAGACTTATCCATACATTGAAAAAAACATCCATCCAGTTATCATCATTCAGGCTTTAAAACAGGCATTAAGTGATTCATTAGACATTATCCATGAATTATCAAGACAAATCGACGTGACTAATGAAGAAGCCATGGTTAAATTGATTGGTGCATCAATCGGAACCAAATATATCAATAAATGGAGTGATAAGATGTGTAAATTGGCATTGAAGGCAGTTCAAACAGTCTTGATTGATGATGGTTCAAACCATAAAGAAATCGATATTAAAAGATACATTAGAGTGGAAAAAATTCCAGGTGGTGAAATCGAAGATAGTGAAGTCTTGAATGGGATCTTGATCAATAAAGATGTGACACATCCTAAAATGAAGAGAAATATCACCAATCCAAGAATCATCTTATTGGATTGTCCATTAGAATATAAAAAAGGTGAATCTCAAACAAATATCGAGATTACCAAAGAGGAAGATTGGAATAGAATCTTGGAGATCGAGGAAGAACAAGTTAAAGAAATGTGTGAAAATTTATTAGCTTTGAAACCAGATTTAATCATCACTGAAAAGGGTGTTTCCGATTTAGCTCAACATTATTTATTGAAAGGTGGTGTTAGTTGTTTAAGAAGAGTTAAAAAATCAGATAATAATCGTATTTCAAGAGCTACAGGTGCTACTATAGTTAATAGAATCGAAGATTTAAAAGAGTCCGATGTTGGTACTAAATGTGGTTTATTTAAAGTTGAATTAATCGGTGATGAATATTTCACTTATTTAGTCGAATGTGAAACTCCACAAGCTTGTACAATTATATTAAGAGGTCCTTCTAAGGATATCTTAAATGAAGTTGAAAGAAATTTACAAGATGCAATGGCTGTCACTAGAAACGTCTTTTTAGAACCAAGTTTATCACCAGGTGGTGGTGCAATTGAAATGGCTGTTTCTGTTAAATTAAGTGAACGTGCTAAAACTATTGAAGGAATCCAACAATGGCCATATCAGGCAGTTGCTGATGCATTTGAAGTTATTCCAAGAACTTTGATTCAAAATTCTGGTGGAAACCCAATTAGAGTCTTATCACAATTAAGATCAAAACATGCTAAAGGTGAACATACTTTTGGTATTGATGGTGATAATGGTAAGATTGTTGATATGGAAGTTTATGGAATTTGGGAACCTGAAGTTATAAAACAACAAAGTATAAAAACTGCTATTGAAAGTGCCAGCTTGTTATTAAGAGTCGATGATATCGTCAGTGGTGTTCGTAAGGCACAAGAATAATCTCCATGTTCATATAGATAATTAATTAAGTTGTATATTAAAATATAACCATTTTTACTCCATTACAACGTCCTGTATTTCTTCTTCAACTTCAACTTCTTCAGCGTGAGGGTGAGGTTGTGGAAAATAATTGGAAACAATGTCTAGAATCTCCTGACACTCTTCTTCATTAAACCTTTGATCACACTCCTCGACAATAGAATACAAACTAACCAAGGAATAAGGCACCGTATTCAATATTTGTAATTTTTCAACTTTTTCTAATGAAAATTTATTTAAATCATTGATACAACCCGTTATCGTCTCCACTGATTGTGTCGCCGTGGTGGTCTTGGAAAGGTATGAAAGGACGTCTTTGGTGGAAAGTTCTAAATCAGGATTGAATGATTTTTTCAATCTTTTGGAATCTACTGAATCTTTCCAATTATTGTCCTTTTTAATCTGTTGTAAGTGTTCAAAGACTTCGTAGTTTGACAGGAGTTTTTCACGTTCTGCTTCAATCTGGTGTGGAGTGTTAGTCAGTTTATTTTGCTGTCGATGTATAATTTGGACGTACCTTCATTGTATAGTATAGTAGGTAGTAATTTAATACTCGCAGTAAACCGTAGAAAGACTCAATAATAAAATTATTCTGCGCCCATCGCAGCAAACCACTTTCAAGAAAAGTCACGTTCCAAGTAATTTCCCAATTAGGTCAGAATGGCAGCATCGCTTGACACGTGCCTAAATTTTGTTTATAAGCAGCTCAATTTCCTCTGAATAAATTACCAATTTTTGTATCAACTAAAACAAATCTGACAATCCCAATCAGTCTACCATGAAATTCGGTGAGCATTTGAAGTCTTCACTCATAACAGACTACAATTTCTACTACATTTCATACGATGACTTGAAAAATCAAATCAAATCAGGTTTAAAAAACAATAAAACATGGACTAATCAAAACGAAGAAACTTTTTTATCTTCATTAGAAACAGAATTGGATAAAGTCTACACTTTCCAACGTGTTAAGAGCACAGAGATCTCAAGACGTATCAAAGATGCAGAGGAACAAGTCACACAGGTGATAAATGCAATTGATACTGATCAACCTCCATTAGAACAAGATTTCGAGGATTTAGAAGAAGAATTAAGTGATATTATTGCAGATGTCCATGATTTAGCTAAATTCACAAGATTGAACTATACCGGTTTCCAAAAAATCATCAAGAAACATGATAAACAAACTCAATGGAATTTGAAACCTGTTTTCCAAGTAAGATTGGATGCAAAACCATTTTTCAAGGATAATTATGATTCTTTAGTCGTTAAAATATCAACTTTATACGATCTTGTTAGAACTAGAGGAAACCCAGTCAAAGGTGATTCCTCAGCTGGTGGTGGTCAACAAAATTTCGTTCGTCAAACTACTAAATATTGGGTCCATCCAGATAATATCACTGAAGTTAAATTAATCATCTTGAAGCATTTACCTGTCTTGGTTTTCAATAGTGATAAAGAATTCCAAGCTGAAGATTCAGCAATCACTTCAATTTATTATGATAATGAAAATTTAGATTTATATTATGGTAGATTAAGAAAAGATGAAGGTGCTGAAGCTCATAGATTAAGATGGTATGGTGGTATGGATTCAGATACTATTTTCGTTGAAAGAAAAACTCATCGTGAAGATTGGACAGGTGAAAAATCAGTCAAGGCAAGATTCCCATTAAAGGAAAGATTTATCAATTCATTTATGAAGGGTGAATATACAGTTCCACAAGCTTTTGAAAAAATGAGAAAAGATGGTAAAAAACCACTGAAGGAAATTGAAAATTTAGAAGCTTTAGCTAGAGAGGTTCAATATACCGTTTTAAAGAAAAAATTAAGACCAGTTGTTAGATCTTTTTATAATAGAACCGCATTTCAATTACCTGGTGATGCAAGAGTTCGTATTTCTTTAGACACTGAACTAACAATGGTTAGAGAAGATAATTTCGATGGTGTTGATAGAACTAAAAACAATTGGAGAAGAATGGACATTGGAGTTGATTGGCCATTTAATCAATTACCACCAAAAGATGTTGAAAGATTCCCATATGCAGTTTTAGAAGTTAAATTACAAACTCAATTAGGTCAAGAACCACCAGAATGGGTTAGAAATTTAATTTCGTCTCATTTAGTTGAGGCTGTTCCAAAATTCTCCAAATTTATTCATGGTGTTGCAACTTTATTACCTGATCGTGTTAATTTAATTCCATTTTGGCAACCACAAATGCATGTTGATATTAGAAAACCTGCATTGACTAATGAATTCGGGATTCATAGAGCTAATAATAACTCATCTCAAACAAATACATCAAGTGGTGAATACATGGATGAAGAAGAATTAGCAGGTACTAATTTCGGTTCAACTAATGACCAAAATCTATTATTACCAAACACAGAACAATCAAATGAAAACTCAACATTATTGGTATCATCAAACAAAAAACAATCAACAACGCCATCAAATCCAATCATTAATCTATATAATCAAATCACCTCAAAATTTGAATATTGGTTCACTGATGAAAACTCATATAAAGTTTCCAAAGACACTGTATTTGAATCCAAATTCGTTGCACCACCAGGTAAGAAGATTTGTGTCCCTGTTCGTGTTGAACCAAAAGTCTATTTTGCAACAGAAAGAACATTTTTAGCATGGATTTCAATTGCTTTGATTTTATCAGCAACAACAACATCATTGTTATCATATGGTGATAGAGTATCATTAGCCGCCTCTGTTGGATTCTTTATAACAACTGTTGGTACGATCATTTATGCTACGTTCATGTATATGTGGAGAGTCATTAATATTAGACAAAAAGTCGTTGCTACTTATGATGATAAATATGGTCCAACTGCAATTTGTGGTGCTTTGTTTTTATCTATTTTGGTTACTTTTATCTTCAGAATCCTTTAGAATTTAGGATTAAAAACTGTGTTTAAGTATATTGATTTGGTCTTTGATCTGTTGAATCATTCTCATGTGTATAATAATAGAATTAATGTGTTTTTTTTTTGTTTTTATTCTCACCAACTGTGATTTTTCAGTAGCTGGTTTTTGTGTTTAAAATAAAATTGTGGGTTAGCTGGATTTGAAATTTAACACATTCTTTCAAACTATCCAAGTCAATCACTTATATTCATCATCACAACGATCACACACTCACTTCATTATGAGCTCGTCTCAACTGAAACGTCCATTAAACACCACAACCACAACCAATAACAACACACCAGTCACTAATAATATTGGACCATTTGATTTTCAGTATCCTAAATTAAACCCGATTTTATATCCAAAGACATTTAATAATATTGAACAATATAGAAACAATAGTCATTTGAATAATAGTTTTAATAATTATGTTGAATCGAGTCCAATTAATGTGAATTATTATAATCACAGTTTTATGAATGGTGGGCAAATAAGTGGTTCATATTCACCAATGTTTCCTGATTTGAATCATAATGCTATTGGAATGGAAAATATCAGTAGTATTAAAGATACTCAAGAATCGATAAATCAATTTCCAAAATCATTCAATCCTAGAAATTCACCAAACATGTCACATCGTGAAAAAGTTAATAAATGGATCAAAGAAGTACCTGTTCATTTTTTAAACAGAGATAAAGATGGATTAGAAATCTGGCAAAGTGATTGTTATCCTGCTGTGATTCCAATAACTAGTAATTATTCATCATTTTCAGATTTTGATAATAATGGTGATGACTTGGATAGAAATGAATTGTTTGTTGATTATGAAGATATTTTAGAGTTTCAAGCTAGAAAAATCACAGAGTATGTTAGAAGATTATATAATTTGGATAAGAAAGATTATGTTAAAGGATATCATTATGGTCAATTATATGGCGATGTTAATTCAGACTATGAATATGATACAAATAATAATAATTCAAGTGAATTACATGAATTAGAACTAATCCAAGGAAAACACCAATTATATGATGATAAATATAATGATAGTGATTTCAAAAATCATGTTGAGAGAATTTTCAAAAACCATGAAGTTGGCGATTTAAATTTAGAATTTTTTGAAACTGATCAATTGACTAATGCAATTAATGGTGTTGACTTTAATATTCGTGGTAATTATAGTTGTGAAGTTGATAAGAAAAATAAAAAATAATAAAGATTATATATAAGAGAACTGTTAATTAGAAATGAGAATTATCTATTATTGATTGAAGGTTTCCAAAAAAAACATTTTTAAGTGTATATTAAGACAATTGTTATGAATCATGTTATTATTGATAAATCTGTAGAATTTTGATAATCACGTATAATATTCAATTATGAAGAGCATTGAAAAAGCCATAGTATTTCAAATTCTCATTTCTTCATATTGAAATTGAAGTCATCTTAGTTTCTTCTCATCAAAGCCATTCTCAACACGTTCGTTCATTAGTAAACCGACTAACATAATAGTTCACAACTGAAGAAACAACGACAGCAGTGTCGAAATATTTATTAACTTTTGATTTCCTTGTCATTATTATTCTATGAAATTTGATCCCCTGAATAATTATTTCCTTAGATATCAATTTTTCTATTATGTAGGCTTATTGTCATTTTGACTAAATTTGATGAGACTTCATCCACCACTTAAATGAACTTTTTTTCTTTTTTTTGCTGTTCTCACTGAAATTCATCCAATCAATGATTTCAATTTCAATATTGAGATACTAAAGACTTATCAAAAGACACTAAATAAGTTTCAAATCAATCAAGAGATTTTCAATAATGGTGTTGAAGATATGTAGAAAAACTGCTTCGAATCTGTACCAGGAGCAATCACACATTCAAATTTTCTCCAATTGAACAATTAACACCTAATTAAATTAATTGATCTACTGGAATTTGATATTTTTCTATCTAATTAAGCTGTTGAATTTTTTTATTTTTCTTTTTTTGTGTCAAATATGCACCGTTGGGCCAAATAATCAATAATATATAAGGCATTATGTATCATTAAAATCTGTTTATGATTATCAAGTCTTTAGTGTAGCTTTTTATGAATAGCTGTAAAGTTAGTTTTTAAGTTACTATACTTCTGTGTAGAATCAGTTCTTATACCTTGAAATTGAAGCTGTGAGCTTAAAATGGAATCAAATATGTAAAGAGAGGAACCCCAAAGGAGTCTAGGGTATCTAATTTCTACACAATACAAATTATTAATAAAGAACCATAGCTACCCAAACTGATTCACAATTTTTTTTATTTTTCTACATCTCAACGCTTAGAATGTCAATAAACCAAAATAATCTTGAGAAGTAAAAAAAGGTAATCATTATGATCTCATCTCAAATAGAAGCAACTACAGAAGGTACCACTGACAAGTAATCAATGCCATTTCAATTGAACGATAATTGGTCTTCAAAATATTTAGTGAGAAATTTGATAACTTTCCGTTTTTGAACGTTCAATCTGACTAAATTTCAATGTTTTGTTTTGTGTTTTTTCTAATTTCGTTTTTGAGAATAAATAAATATTTTGTTTTCCTTATATTTATTTTGCTCTCCTTTATAATTATTAGAGCTGTATTTTATATTCTAAGTACTCGTTATCAAACTTCTTCCAAGGTCCAGCTCAGATATCATACACAACTACTAAGCTTAGTGTCCTAATAGAAGCTTCTGATCTCAAAAACATCCATTCTCAGTAACCAGCGATAAAGAAAGCATTCAATATCGAGCTGAAATGCCTCCACTTCCACCTCAAACACTTGAGCGCATCCATGAACAGCTTAAGTCAATTGATAGTAACTCATTTGCTATAATTGACTACAATTCGGTTGAAGCGCCTCTAAGAGAGGCATTATTAAATCCATCTTACTATTATTCCAGACTTTTGGTACATTTGGAAGATGAGAAGGATTTAGTTTCTCTCGTAAAGTATAGATTGGGTATCAACAGAAGGTATTTATTAAGTAAAATGATGCTCAATGAATTGGAAATTGAAGGCGCTAATCCAAAAATTAGTGACAAATTTAATCAAGTTTGTGCCACAGGGTCCATTTCCTCTATACCTCAAGTAACTGATCAGTACTTCCATATGAAGCTCAATCTTATTGAAGATTTTGGCATAGAAAAAGAGTTGGATTATCCAGCAGAACTATTTTATAAAAGATTGGATCAATATAAAGAAGATTGTGAAATTTATAATCGCTTAAAATCAAGTGATTTTCTTGGTGGCTTGGATACTCTTAATAGATGGATTTCATGCAGAGAGGCAGAAAGAAATTCAGTGGTCAGAACAGAATTTAATGACTGTGATCTCTTTTCAAGGAAATTGATTAATGATAGTGTTATTGATCCTTTTAACCTGGAAAACAGTGTTAGACTTGATTTGCAACTCTTCAAAAAAATTAGAATTAATGGACAGGATACAATCAAATGTCAGCTAATCGTTGAGGTGAAGAATATGTCCATTTCACCACTTCTAACTGCTTTGGACAGATTTAAATATGTTTTATCTCCAAACCATGATATCAAAGGCAAAACCCTAAAAACTCTAAAAAGAAGAAATATAAACTTGTCAGGACATAGTTTAATTCGCCAAATACTTCACTATTGTAACACTTTGGCCCTTAATGAAGCTATACTCACTGATGGTAGAAATTATGCCCTTTTTAAGTTTTTACCCTTCACACCTGGTGGATTTGTTGATATAAGTTTTAGAGATATTACAATGAAAGGTCTAGAATTCAATTTCACCATGAAGAAAATAGACCATTGGTCGAAACTGAATGATTATAATGCAGTAGGAATGATGATCTCACGTATGATGCTTTTCAACTTAGATTTTGGAGAAGATGCTAACATCAATTATCTCATAAAACAAAGACAAGAAGCATCTACCAACATGGTACAACAAGCTGAGATCAACGTGATTAATCAAAATTCATATGATTCAACCATAAAAGAAAGAAAATCACCAGATGTTTTACTTCCACGTATAGTTGAAGATCCTTCTGACGATGATAATGATGATGCTGCCAATAAATTTATGAAAGGTTCCAGAGGTGAAAAGGAAGAGAGTGCAGAGAATCAATCTACGAATCAACTGAAGAATGAAGCAAAGAATACTCCAACTAATTCACAGCCCCTTCAACAAATATATTTAACTCAAATACGTGAAGAAGAATCTCATTTATTCAAAAAACTACAGTATGGTACTAACTTTAATACCCAGGTATACCAAATAGAAAAAGAGGACTTCCTATCATTTTTTAAAAAGGAATCAACCATTCATACTGATTTGAATGATCTTCCTCGTGACATCACTGATACAGTAGTAATAAAAATCTATGATTTTTATGCTTTGGAAGCTAAGTTTTATGAAGAATTAGAGGATTCTTGTGGAGGATTTAATGAGAGTGCACTTGAATATGCTAATAGGTTTCTCAAAGATCACTATGAAATAGAAATTGGTGCTAACAGAAGAATTCAGGAGTTTAACTCAATTCATGATGGTACTGGGATTATATCACCACGTTTGTTATCATTTGGTAGAATAAAAATACGCTTATTGAATTCGTTTAGAATATTCTGTTTTGGCGAAGCGTTAATATTTGAATTTTCACCTGATTTTCCAGAAGAAATGAACTACAATACAGTAAGAAAAGGCTTAAATCAAGTTGAACTATTATCAAAGGCTGGTATATACCATCAAGATATAAGATATTCAAATATTAGAATCAATATTAAAGGCGAACTTGTTATATTAGATTTTTCTCATGCTGAGTTGTTTGATCCAGAAGATTTGGAGTTGGTTGAAAAGTATAGGGAACTGATGGTGAAGGATTTATTGGATGGGATTGAAGACTATTGTGAAAATAACAATATCAGTTTAAAGAAAGTTGGAATGGAGAAAAAGCTGTTAAACATTTGAAAATTGATAAAAGTGCTAGTAAATTATTAACAGTTGATGATAATGAATTGGATCATGTCACCAAAAATACAGAAAAGATTAAAGCTCATATGCAATCAAGTCACTCTATCAATAATGACGAAAACATCAAAAAAATTGCAGCTGAGAAGTCCATTGAGAAGGTTAGTCCTATGTTCTGGTTGTTTATTTTCAATTTTTTCATGATTATTCATAAGTTAGCTCACATGTCTATCGTTTATTTAATATACTTCAATTTCTATTTATTTGTCTATTTAGTTATTTATGCTTATCAATAAATACATCGATTCGTGTCTACTAATACCATTACTTCTTTCTTCAGTGCCTTATACGTTATAACCAACGACGAATATATAAGATGTAACAGTGACATTAATATTCCCAATGTTACAAATTTAATTGATTTCATAGGCAGAGCTTATACTGGAATAACAGTGGTCTATCACCTCATCGGCTTATATAAGCTTCAAAATTCTTCAAAAAAATCTTTATAATATCGACTATTTAACTTATAATTAACAACCATCCATCACAATATGAGTAAGACTGCTCCAACTCAAAGTGCCAGTGTTCTATTAAACAGGGTGATCGCACTTAAGGAATCATCACCATTGATTTTAATCCAAGATACAATCGCACAATCATCATCTCCATTAATTAAAGAATTCATCAAAAATATACCAAATGGCACTAATTTCATCTACGTTTCCTATGAGACACTATCATCACCAAAGATCAATAATTCAGACATCGAATATCATTTTATTGAAGCATATGACTTATCATTGAAGAAAGTCATTGAAGAAATCGACACAAGTTATAGTTCCAGCACAAAAAATTTAATATTGATAGATTCAATAAATTTCATTGATAATGAATCAGTCTCTAGATTTTTGACAAGTATAATCAAACCTAATGTCACTGTTCTAACAACGTATCATAATTCATTGCCGGAATACAAATCACACCATAATTCATATTATCCTCAATGCCTTAAATTTTTACAATTTATTGCATCAAGTATATTTGAAATCATCCCAAATTTTAACCAAAATGAAGAAGAATTGATTGAAAATGAATTAAATCAATTGAAAATGATGAAAGATCTGAATAATCAAGATTTGATTCTTGTTAATTTCATAAATAGAAGAAAATCAGGACGTTCGATGTCATATAAATTCAAATTAGATTTCATAAATAATCAATATACCCAAATCTTAAACAATGAAACTAATAATAACAATAATAATGATTTATCAATGTTTGATAATTTAACAACTTTCAATTTAAACACTTCAGCTAAACAAAAATTAGCAAGAGATTCCGTTGAATTACCATTTTTAGATGCTCAAAGTTTTGAAAATGGTGGTGCAATTGTTTATGAATTTGAAAAAGATGACGATTATGATGAAGAGGATCCCTATGAAGATCCATTTTAAATTATATGTATGATTAAAAATAATAGGATTACTTGAATTTATATTTAGTAATATTATATTATACACATTTTCTATAATCTAGTTTCATATCGCGTCTCTCTTAACAACTCATATATCCCAAAACGAGATTTATTTACCACAATTCCTTGATACCATTCCAATTTTGTGATTTTCTTCTATCCCAATAATTTAAATCTTTAGTCTTAATGAATTCATAATCAATTTCATCAATTTTCTTAAAGAAATTAGGTTTATAATTTTCATTTGAATCAATTAATTTTTGTCTTTCCTCTCTTTGGTTTTTTTCTAATTTTAATTTAATTGCTTCTGCTTTACTTAAATCACCATTTTCATAATTTCTTATATCTGGTCTATTTCTTGTATCTGTATTTGGAATTTTATTTAATTCAATCGAGGTGATTTCATTTAAATGAGTTGTGAATTCACTGAAACCCCAATAAATATTTTCATTTTTCAATAAATCATTAACTTTCCAAATCAGTTCATGAAGTTTTGGATTATTATGACTCTTCAAATAAATTGATTCTGTCCATTTACCTTCACAATAATAATCACTCTTTATATGATTATTACCAGTCTTTAAAATTGAAATCAAGACTTCTTCAGAACGTTGTTGAGTAGAGAATAATCCACCTGATGGATGTTTCTTAAATTCAATTAATGAAGTTAATCCAATTGATGATGTTATAGTACATGAATTTGAAGCAGGTTCAGAATATCTATCCCCAGTGATGATATTCTTTAATAAAGTTGAAGGTTGTGACCATTTAAAAATTTCACCAGTTTTTTTTAAGATCAATTTCGTTGAACCTTTATTTATAATTTCAACTGATTTACCCCAAAATTTTTGATCTGGACTCAATGTTAATGAAACTTCCCATAATGGAGAATCTATATTAAATGCAAAGATTTGTGGTTTATGAGAAAGTTTTTCACCAACTAGTCTATAATTCAATTCTTCATTGATGAATTCGTATGTTTCACCTAAAATTGGATTAAATGGTTTTCTTAGATTCCTTATTTTAGATCTAAATGATCCTAAACAAGATATAGCAAATGTTGAAATTTTTAAAAATTTTATATCTTGATTAGTTTCAATTGATGCTTCATTTAAAAGATTTGCAAATTCAAAACCTTCTGCAATCTTCTGTAAAATACCAATAGGTTCATTTGCTGTAATTGGCATTGAAATTGAAGTTAAATCTTTACCGACATTTTTACGCAGAATCTGAAACAAAGATTGTGGTTCAGCAGTTGATTTATGAACTGTATTTCTTCTTTCAACTTTCTCTAGAATTGGTAATGGATATAAGTCTTCATTTTCTGAGATTTCTTCATTGATTACATTGATATGTAATTTTGAGATGTTAATGGAATCATCATCATCACTTAATTCATCGACTGAAAACGTTGAATTTCCTTTATTATTGGATTGTAACATAACGACATGACCGTCTAATTTGCCTTCTTCTGCATCATAGTAATCTTGTGAAAAGATTGAGTTTGGTGAAGATGAAATAGTTAAATCATAATCATCTGAATTTTGAATTAATGATTTAACTTTGATTGATAGTTTTTTCAAATCTGTTTGAACTGAATTTACATTATCTATATCATTTAGTTGTAATGATAAATCAGATAATGTTTTATAAATTCCAACCAATTCTTTATCATTATTAACAACTTTATTATCAATAGGGCTGATATTTGCAGATTCATTACTTTCATCAGTCTTTGGAGTTGTTGGTGGGAACTCAGGGGAGCTGATTGAGCTGTTACTATTATCTATAGGGTTTCCATTTGATTTAATGAAATCTAAAGCATTAATCCAATTATTCCAATCATCACTATTCAAAGTTTTTAAATTCCAGATATCCATACCAGAATCAATGATGATTGAATTTTCACCCTTAGAGGCACTGATTGTTGAGATGTCTAATTGCATCTCACCTCTCATTTTCAAAGAATTCTCATTCAAATAGTATGATAATGTATTGTCTTTGAAATTGAGGATGAAAAATCTTTTAGTAAAACCTTGTAACTTCTTTCTTTTTTTCTTTAATAGATAACCTTGTAGATATTGACCTTTTGAAGGGTTTAGTAAATGGTTTGAATATGCAGATGAAATTGAGTTGGAGCGATGTGGAAGTGGTGGTTGAGATTGGGATTGATCTGTGCTGATTGTAGATGATAAATGACTTGAAACGAAAAAATTATTGAATAAAACCTTTTTGGAATAATTTTTGGAAAAAGTGTTATCAAATATAAATGCAAAGATTCCACCTTTTTCAACTTTGAATTCGTTTTTAAACACTTCATTTGCAGTAATTAATCCATAATCTTTGATAGGGGACAAGGCAGACTTTTGAATTCTTTCATCCAAAGACAAAGCTCTCAACGTGTTTGAGCGTTCCCTGACATTGTTTGATTTTGGATTCAAGCTTGGAGAGTTTGGAGTTGAAGGAATTGGAGAGGACGAATTTGGATCAAGAGACGAATTTGATTGACGAGTCTCATTTGAACGGTATAATGCCACGTTAACCGAGCGTTTTATAGGCTTGACCTGAAAGATGACTGTTGAGTTGTCTGGGACGCTTAGCCACTTGACCACGAAGCCCTTGGCCATGACATCGATGGTCTCCATTGCGATTTGTGTGAGTTGTAGGTGGACTTGCAACGGAGTTCTGTCTGGTTCGTGATGATTTGTTTACTTTGCTTTTGGGAGCTGAACATCCAAACATCTCGGTTTCAGATTTCAGTCACGTGCACTTCGGCTTTAGATGCATAAGTCCGTTTCAAAGAATTAGTGAGAGAGTGGAAGCGCTGGTGGCTCTCTCAGCCCTGTGGTGTCGCACTCTTAGTTAAACCAGTACGGTGAGTCCAGCAAATTACAGGGGGCAGCAGTGCTCATCCCGAGTCTCGTACAGTGAATCTCCACCATTTATGATGTGAACTCTCTTTTATAAATTCAACTGAGGCTTTTACAGCTGCCACCACAATTATTTTTATGTCACAAAACAATCATGAACTAATCTACTATATATAAAAGCCATTATGAATCCACTAATTGCTTTTCATGCTACTCTTACTCATCACTCATAATGCACTGCTCAAATTGTGACACTGATAAGACTCCAATGTGGAGAAAAAGCTTTGATGACGAGACACAAACTTCAATAACACTGTGTAATGCCTGTGGTTTATATTATAGATCTAAAAAGATTCATAGACCCATTGTATCAATATCCAAAAAGAAATCACTATCCACAGCCGAACAAATAGATAAACTTATCATTGATAAACAAAACAACGATAAGATCATTCTCAAAAACATCAATCTTAATATCATTCATTGTTCAAATTGTCAGAATATAAACACTTCAATATGGAGAAAAGATGATAATGGTGATACAATATGTAATGCTTGTGGATTATATTATAGGAAGAAAGGATATCATAGGAATGTGAGTCAATTGAATGATAATGTGTTTTTAGAAATCGACGATAATCTCATAAGATTCAATAAGATAAAAAGAAGGAAGAGAAGTAATTCGAAACCTACAAAAGTCATTGCATCGATTGAACCTTCATCTGTTATTGAAGAGAAGCCAGCAGAGAGTAATTACACTCTACAAAGTCATCATTATGATCCTGTATTGATAGTTCCAAAAGTACATGAACAAAGCAATATCACTTTACCACCAATAAGTTCCATATTGAATAGTTTATTATAAAAACTATGGAATAATACAATGTTGTAGTAGATCTGGTAATTGAATATATTCTCATAAATGTACACTGAGAGAACTAACTCATTTCTTTTTGAAAATGACTGTATATAGCACCCGTATCAGTTTGCACTTGAAACTATCACTCTTACACATTATAAGGTAGTTACTAATCATGAATAGTTGAATTTTCTTCAAATAATACATTCAATTTTATTGATTACACTGCTCTCAACTACACCTATAATATATCTCATTGAAAAGTGCTATCTTCAGCTAGATAGCTGAGTATGTATTGCTTATTATTATATTTTGGGTCCATTTTGCAAGAAAAGTACGAGGATGGAGCTTTAGTAGTCCGTACAAATTCTTTAGAGAATTTAATAAAGAGTACAAATGATAGATAACTCAAACATTTAACGACTTTATTGATTTGTTAGAAAATGTCAAGTTTTCCATCATTTTTTGGTTTTTTTTTGTGAAGTAAATAAATGAAATAATATTTCACAAAACGCGTCGAATTGCTTGATAAGTCAAAATTTAATAAAGAAACAGATGTAGGCTTTCATACTAATCTTTCTGGGATTTTAATTAAGTACTTACTTATGTCCTTTAATTATCCATTAAATAGACTAAAATTTACGCATATTTTTACAGCTCCTAATCCTGGATCAATTAAAAAAAAAGGTCGTGTTTGATCTGCCATCAAAATTCTATGACGTCATTTGAGATAAAGCGAATAAAGAATTGAAACAATTTTCACTTTCGTCCCACAGGAAATCTTGTTTTGTTTAGAAGAGACAACAACTGGTGATTTTATCATTACTACTAAGGAGGTACCAACAATTTTCCACTAAACTGCTACTCATTATTAAGAAGAGACATACATACAACAACACTCACACACTTATCTTCTCATCTTATCTCAAGTCTCACATTTCACTCCTAAATTTCCTCTTGTTTATATCACCGTATTAAAAACAACGGTTCTCAATATCATCTCAAAAATGGTGGATCAAGAGTATCAGCAGCTCCAACTCAAACAAAGTTACTTAGTGGGGAAACCACTTTTATATTTCACTTCTGTGTTTGTGTCCCTTGGTGTTTTATTATTCGGGTATGAACAAGGTGTTATGTCTGGTTTACTAACCAACGAATATTTCAAAGAATATTTCAATGAGCCCAACAGTGCTCAAATCGGTACCATGGTTGCCATTTTAGAAATAGGTGCCTTGATTTCATCCTTACTATCTGGGAAATTATCAGACAAGATTGGTAGACGTCGTTCTATCAGGTATGGAGCTTTCATATTCAGTGTTGGTGGTGCCTTACAGGCGTTTGCACATAATTTCATCACTTTAACAGTGGCTAGATTCATCAGTGGGTTAGGAATAGGGATATTAACACAAATTGTTCCTGTTTATCAAAGTGAGATTTCACCTTCTCATAAAAGAGGTTTATTGGCTTGTGTTGAATTCACAGGTAATATAATTGGTTATTCTGCATCTGTTTGGACCGATTATTTCTGTTCCACTATTAAATCAAACGTTTCATGGAGACTTCCATTATCAATCCAATGTTTTATTGCAATTGCCTTGGTAGCAGGCTCATATTTAATTGTGGAATCTCCAAGATGGTTATTAAGTAAAGATCATGATGCTGAAGGCATAGTTGTCATTGCAGATTTGACCACTAAAGGTGATGTTAGAGATGAAAGAGCCCGCAAGGAATTCAGAGAAATCAAAGAAACAGTCGTGCTACATAGGTTAGAAGGTGAGAGTTCTTATGCATACATGTTTCATCGTTACAAGAGAAGAGTCTTCATCGCCATGTCAGCTCAGGCGTTTGCTCAATTGAATGGTATTAATGTTATCTCATACTATGCACCATTAGTCTTTGAACAAGCTGGATGGAAAGGAAGAAGAGCGTTATTAATGACCGGTATAAATTCTTTATTTTATGTTGCTTCAACAATCCCACCATGGTATTTAATTGATAAATGGGGAAGAAGACCAATATTATTATCAGGTGCATTAATCATGGGGATTTCATTAACATCAATCTCATATGCATTATACGTAAACACAGAAAGAACAAGACATTTAGTGGTAATCCTAGTTATTATATTCAATGCTGGATTTGGATATTCTTTTGGTCCAATTCCATGGTTATACCCTGCTGAAATTGCACCTTTATCAGTGAGATCGAAAATTACTTCATTATCAACTGCTTCGAATTGGTTATTCAATTGGTTAGTTGGAGAAATAACTCCAATCTTACAAGAATTAATCACATGGAGGTTATATTTGATTCATTCAACATCTTGTTTTATTTCATTTTTTGTTGTTTTGTATTTATACCCTGAAACTGCTGGGGTTAGTTTAGAAGATATGGATTCTATATTTGATGACAGATCCTCAACTTTCAGTTTTGATGGTAGTTCAAACTATCATCCTATTGTTGATGAAGATGATTCATCAAATAAGAATAATTTATCAGGTGCAGCAGTGGCAAGACAACAAGCATTATTTAATAATCCAAATGTTGATCCAATTCCAAAATTATTAACTTCTAAAAAATCAGAAACTTCATTTAGAACTCAATTGAATTCGTTTCATCCACAATTCAATAATACAAGTAATTCAAATAACTCAATTTATAGCGTGGAACCTCCTGATTTCTTAGATATTGTTAAATTCAAAAATTCTGATCAAAATTCAATCACTTCATCAATAAGAAGATCAAGTGCCACTGTTTCATCTATAGTTGGAAAAGTATTCAACAAAAAAAATAATAACAATAACACTGAAGATGCCCTTGAATCAGATACCGAATTACCATGAAGATACACATGTATAAATATTCCTTATTACTGTACACTAATATACACATACACACAATCTTATGAATCAATTTATTGAGGATTTGGTAATCTTCTAAAGACTTTAATATATTTACTTCCTTTATTTCTAGTGACTTTTTTACCTTCTTCAGTACTTTCTGTCATAATTTTAACACATTCATCATTAGATTCCCATTCTTCACCAACTCTTTCAAATAAAGGATGTTCATCTAGATGTTTAACCATCCATTCATGTAAATCCAAAACATCAGTAATTGTATAAATTAAACCACCTTCTTTCAAAACATAAGCGTATTCACTTAATAAAGTACTTGTAATGATTCTTGCTTTATGTTTTCTTTGTTTAAAATGAGGATCAGGAAAACAAAAGAACATTTTTTCTAATTGTGACTTATGGAAAAAATTAGGTAGAAATTTCATAGCATTACCTCTTAATACATTAATGTTTTGATATCCATTACTTGCAATATTCTGTTGTCTTAATGCAATGATACGATCTTCAACATAATTTGTCACTTGGACTCTGATTTCCATACCCAAAATCAGATTATCAGGTAATGCAGGTGATAAGTCAACCATTAAACCACCAAATCCACATCCAATATCTGCAATAGTGACATCTTTAGTCATTTTATCATTAGTTTCATCATAAAAATGTGGAAATAATTTAGACCAATCCATTTTATCAGGAGATTCAGGATATTCTAAAGAATGATCGGAAAATGGATTAGAATGCGCTCTTTGTCTATAAAATCTCTTCTTAGGTAATAATGCATCGTCAGTTTCTTTAAAAGTTGTTGATTCATCGATTCTGGCATGTTTTAAAACCTTTCTTTTGTCTTCTTGTTCTTTACGGTAGTTCTGTCTTCTGATGTAGCTTTCATTAGTGCGTTTCTTGAGTTCGTGGATCTCCTTCTTGGTTAGTTGTGGCTCTTCAGACATGATTTATCTCAGTACTAAACTCTCGAGCTCATCGCTCATCGCTTCTTTGAAATTTTTTTTTATCTGTTTTTCATTACGTAATCTTTCTGCCACTTTCGAACGTGTCGAAAAAAGCGATCGGAAAATTTGAATCCGAGTAATAAACAGAGTCATGAATCGAAATAAATTTTGAGGTCTCATCATTATTTAAAACACCATTAAAAAGTACAATAAAATGACATACAAGAAGATCGATTCAGAGCCAGAGAATCCTTTTTCCAAACTAGTCAAAAATCAAAACATTGTTATCGTCCCTGAATTCACTCTTGAGTCCGGAGATGTTTTAAAACAGGTCCCAGTAGCTTATAAGACTTGGGGAACATTGAACCCACAAGGTGACAACTGTATGGTTATTTGTCATGCCTTAACAGGGTCTGCAGATGTCGCTGATTGGTGGGGTCCTCTATTAGGACCAGGCCGTGCGTTTGATCCAACTAAATTTTTCATCATTTGTTTAAATTCATTGGGTTCACCATATGGTTCTGCAAGTCCAGTCACTTTAAATCCAGATACCAATGAAAGATACGGTCCTGAATTCCCATTATGTACCGTTCGTGATGATGTTCAGATCCATAAATTAATCTTAGACTCATTAGGCGTTAAAACCATCGCATCTGTCATTGGTGGTTCAATGGGTGGTATGTTAGTTTTAGAATGGGCCTTCTTTGGTCCTGAATACGTTAAGAGTATAGTACCATTAGCTACATCTGCACAACATTCAGCTTGGTGTATCAGTTGGAGTGAGGCACAACGTCAATGCATCTATTCTGATCCTAAATATAAGGACGGGTATTATGATTTAAGTGAACCACCATCACAAGGATTAGGAGCTGCAAGAATGTCAGCTTTATTGACTTATAGATCAAGAAATAGTTTTGAATCAAGATTTGGGAGAAAGAATCCTAATTTAATCAAGAAAACTAAACAAATTTCAAATGATTTTAATAATAATAATAATAGATTACCAATTTCAATTCAAGAAGAAAATTGGGCAATTCATAATGAGGGTAATAAAAGAGGTCGTAAATTACAAATAGATTCCACATCCACTGATGAGAGATCTCATTCTGTTAATTCATCAACATCAAGCACTTCAACGTCATCAACTAGTAAAATTCCAAATAAACATCAAACTTATTTTTCAGCTCAAAGTTATTTACGTTATCAAGGTGAAAAATTCATTGATAGATTTGATGCTAATTGTTATATTTCAATTTCTAGAAAATTAGACACACATGATATCACAAGGGATAGAGGTCATGATGTTGCATCTGTTTTAAAGACGTTAATTCAACCTGCTTTAGTCATTGGGATCAGTTCAGATGGGTTATTTACATATTCTGAACAAGAGACAATTGCACGTTATATGCCAAATTCAAAATTAGAAAAAATTGATTCACCAGAAGGTCATGATGCATTTTTATTAGAATTTGCAGCTATTAATCAATTAATTATTGATTTTTTGAAAATTAATTGTAAAGAAATTATGAATAGTGATGGATATATTTGGAATGAAGAACCAGTTACTGATATTAGAGAATCTGTTTTCGGTGAAGCTGAAGACGTTACTAATTGGTGATTAAAAAAGATAGATGTAAATAAATAAAAAGAAAAAAAAATCATAAAATTAATTCATCATGTGTAGTTTCATAAATCTTTTCCTCACTCTATAATATATATCATAACATCTGCCATGAACCTTCACCTTCATTCTCTTCTTCAATTTCTCCCCTTGTTGCATTCATACTTATACTACCACCAAAGATATCTAAATCACCAAGACTTCCAGGATCCTTCCCAAAATTATGTTCAACTAAACCATTTGAAACGTTTTGTTTTTTCTTACTTAGTATCAATTCTCTTGCGTATTGTAACTCACTATAGATTATATTAATTGCCGTTTTAACACCATCTTCTTTTGATATTTTCAATCCAATTTCCTTTGCCTTTAAAATTATTCTTGAATTAGTAGTAACTTCTTTCAAAGCTTCTGTGAAAGTTTTAACGTTCAATTTTTTCAATCCAATACCTGCTCCAATATCTTCAACTCTATTAGCATAAAAAAATTGATCTCCAAAGAACGGTTTGATTATAGTTGGTAATCCAGCTCTTAATGTGGCACCTGTAGTACCTGATCCACCATGATGAACAGCTGCATCAATCTTAGGAAATAACCAATCATGTGGGATATTACCAGAATTATAAATTTCATCAGGTAATTTAACTTCAAGTTTAGTGTTTGATGGATCATTTAATCTTTCTGACCAACCTTTATTTAAAATACAACGAACATCTGAATTTAAAACTGAATCAATTATAGCTTGTGTTAATTCTTTTGGATTTGATACCACGATTGAACCAAATCCAATATATACTAATTTTTTACCATCTTTTTTAGCTAATTCCATAAATTCCACTAATTTTGCATTTGGTTCATATGAAATTGATTCATTTAAAAACCAATATCCAGTGACTCTAACCCAATCATTATAATCAACAGGTGGTGGCATAACACTTGATGAAACGTTATATAGGAATGGAACTTTACCTTGTTGCATTCTATCTAAATTAGTCTTTGGTAAGTTTAAAGTTTCTTTTCTCCAATGGTTAACTTGTGAACTTATACCTTTCCAAAAGATATTTTCAAATAAAACATGGGTTAAATAGTTATAACTACCACCTTTCTTTTGATCAGGTACAATAAAAGCATGAGGATAAGCTCTTGTTCTTGTCCATGGCATTGTAAAAGCTCTAAAATATGGAATTCCTAACGCTTCAGCAATGTGAATCCCAGCCATTGCAGATGGTGATTCAATTAAGATATCACAATCTTCACGACATGCTTCCCAACTTGTTTTCAATAGTTCAGCTATCCAGCCACGAAATTTAGTTGATGCTTCTTTTAATAATCCAACATTCATAGATCCATGTTGAACCATCAATGACATCAATTCAGTTGGATTACCTGCAATTTCTTTAAATTTAATACCATGATTCTCAACAAAATCTTTGAATTCAGAATGTGTTATAATGGTAACTTCGTGTCCTTCTTTAATTAATCCTTGACCTAATGCGATATAAGGTTGGACATCACCTCTTGAACCAATTGTTAATAAACCAAATTTATATGATTTACCTGGATTTATTTCAGTTTTCAATAATGGATGATCTTCAATGATAATTGGAATATCTAAACCCGCTTCATCAAAGATTTCATCTTCAAATAATCTGATTTTTGCAGCTTCTAAATCTCTTGTTGAATAATTGCTATCTTGCAAAGAAGGACTTTCAGAAATTGAGTCAATATTTTTCAATAGCATATATTCACAATCATCTCTTGCAGCTGAACCACTAAATTCAAAAAATAATTCTTCATGACCCGAGATAACTAAAACTAAACCAGAATAACCAAATTTGAAACCTTTTTCTTTATAAACGTTTTCAATATGTGATAATGGTAAAATCATTTTTGTATTTGTACCAGGAATTAAAGATCTGAAGCAAATTTCTTGTTTACTCAAATAAATTTTACCATAAATTGGTAAATTTTTATGTAAATAAGCATAATAAGCACAAGATAATTTATGAGTTTCTTGTAACGAGAAATATTTTTGAAATCTTAAGTTAGCTTCAATTCTTTCTTCAATAGGTGCAAGAAATTCATCATTCTCTCCTAATTCATTTGAATCTTCATAATGAGTTGGATTTGAAGCCCACATTGAAGTTGCATTTTTCAATACAGAAGGTGTTAATTTACCAATTGTTTCCTTTGCACTTGAAATTGAAGGTAATAGAGATGATGAAGTGGCAACATCATCTTTTGAAATAACTTTTTCAATTGTTTCACTTGAATTTGATGATTTTATTGGACTTAATGGAATGTGAAAATTTAAAGGTTTAGTAGCAGCTGAGAAGACGTGTTTCAATGAAAACAATGAGTTTTTTTTAGTTTCTGGACTTGATTTGATAGTGCTATCAATTATTTGATCAACATCCTTATCTTTAAAGTCTTTCATAGCTTCATTAATGGTTGAATAAGCCTCTGGACCAAAATTGAAAAACATAAAGAAATAATCATCATAAACAAAAGAATTGAAACTTTCCATCACTTTAAATTTTAAAGTTTCAGTTGATTCAAAGATTGGAGTTCTTTCAAGTGATAAGATATTTTGTAATGGGAATTTGATAGTGACTTCATTACCTTTATTACAAGCTGCAAATACATGTTTTCTTATATGAGCAACCCAAGATCTTGCTGCATGTTTGGAATCAGCTTGAAACCTATAAGTTTTTGAATCTGTTAAAATTTTAATCCAATTTCCTTTACTCTTTGTAAATGAATCACCAATTATTTCAACTCTAATAACGTTTTGCAAATCAATTGTTGAAACGGGGAAATATAAATCTGTTGAATGATTATATAAGGATAAAGAATTATCTTTCAAAACAGTATAATAACGAACCAATCTCATTGATGGTTTGACTTCCATTGAAAGATTCCCTGTTAAAGAAGGTTTATCCTTCATTAACTTTGGTAAGAATGCAAAGAACATGACATGAGATTTCGTTAAATAGATATGACCTTGTAATAAAACGTCTTTTAATAACCAACATGGATAATCAGCTAAAAATGTTTCATTTTCATCAACATCAAAGGATTTCCTTAATTTATCAGTCAATGCAACGACTCGATCTTGAAAATCTTCAACTGAATCAGTTAATTTTGATAGTTTCTCTTCAACTGAAATTTCAAATAAACTAGTTTTAGCAATGATAGTTTTAGTGGAATTTACTAAATCATCATTCTTGATTTCTTCTAATGAATCATCACAGCTTCCACTGCTTATCTCTTCAATGTCTTGAGCTTCATCATCTTGTTCATTGATTGGGTCCAGATCACTGGTTGTGTCATTAATCATATCTTGAATATTCCCATTGTACATCGTGGCAGTAGTCAATAAATTGACAAAACTCTTTGCTATGTTTACGGGTCTTGCGGCATCTTCATTATCAGCATTAACATCATTTTCATTACTATCACTGTCATCATTATCATCATCATCATTATTATTATTGTCATCACATTGCCTTATATCTATAGATCCCATTATAGGCGTGGAGTTATCAGCGGAACTCCCACGACTCGAGTCTGACTTAGCTTTTTCAAGAAGAATGTCACTTTTAGTGGCAGTATCACGACAAGATCCTTCTATTCTGTTCATTTTGAAATGAAAAGAGATCGAAAGTGGCAAAATAGTTTGATAAAGATTTATTATTGAGATTTTTTTTTGTTTGTTTTTTTTTTTTTACTTTTTCATTGCTTATTTTTAAATAGACACATTCCTTATCTTCACGTGATGGGACTTACAGAGAAATCTTTATTATGAAAGCCATTAGTTTTTTTTTCTATTTAGTTTCCAGTTCTAGATCTATACTTCAGCCATGTGATTTCATCATTAATTTCTTCTTCGTATTCCTTCAATTGCCTCAACTCGTAATTCCCAAACAAATATCCAATTAATCCATCAATAAGTCCAGTGATGGAGATTAAAATACTTCCAATGACCCAAAATATAGATGACCATGGAGCCAAAATTGATGTGAATATTGTGATGATCATTATGGCAATTAACAGAAGTATTGATAGTAAGAAATGTGCTAATCTCCATTTTCTTTGCCATTTGGATGTTAATCTATACGTAGATATTAATGCAATAACTTCCTTGTAAGTTTGTAATTGATCTTGAGTCTGTGAATTATTCAAATTATAATCATGAATCTTATCAATCAAATCCATTTCAACTTCATAACCGAAATGGTCAGAGTATGATCCAATATTAGGAACATTTTCAGTGAATACAACTTTTGCCTTATTGACTTTGAATTTTGATTTATCAACCAATGCATAGTCTAGTCTACAAGCCTCCCAAGGTTGTCTTGAAGCTCTCCATGTGTTTAAAATAGAATCACAAGTGGTGCCTGCAATTTCAACTTGATCAATTGGACTCATTTTTTTAATAGTTTCTAATTCAACAATTTCATTGATTTCATCCCAACTATCTATCAAACCTGTATTTTGAGTCAATAATTCATATGATAACTCACCTTTTCTCGAATTCATATCACCAACAACGATGATTGAATTCCCAGCATCTCTTAGCACTTGGATCAATTTATGGAAATCCCAAGCTTGTAAAGTTCTATGGCATTCATATTTGGCATCCCCTGACAGTGAGTAAGGAGCATGTAGATGACTATTCAGAACAGCAACAGATCTACCCTCGATGTGCAATATAGTGACAGCAATAGATTTACCAACGTACCAATCACCTCTCCAAAATGCAGAAGGTCTTCCATTGATTGGGAATCTGTATAAGAAAGTCGATTTAATTGGATATTTTGAGAGGATAGCAAGACCTGGACCAGCAATAATCCCCGAGGAGAACCATCTTCTATATGGGAATTTAGCATTACATTGATCTGAAATCTCATCCCAATCTTCTTTACACCAAACTTCTTGTAATGTGATGATTGAGTAGCTTTCTGAACGGGCCAAACGGGACGCAATTGCCCTGAGTCTCTCACGACGGTTCTTGGAGACGTACTTGAGTCCCCACGCGTTCAACGTGAGAAGAGAGACGGTCTCTGGAGACATTTTCTTCAAGTGTGAGTTATTCTCAATGAGTTTTATAAACAAAAAAAAAATTATACAAAATGTAAACAAACAAAACATAAATAAACACACTATATAAAAGGAAAAATGGACCCCCAAGTCAAGAATCACATGGATGAAATCATCATCAAATTGAACGAATTCATCACGTCTATAAAATCACAAACATATAAAGAAAAAGACCAATTTCATGATCGATTAAAACAGTTAAACAACGAGAAAGAACGCGTGAAATCAGAGATCTTACAACTTCAACAACAACAAGAACGACACTCAAAGGCACTAGAGGAAGACACAGAGAACTTGAAGCAGTCGGATCTTCGTATTAAGGGACTCACTGTTAGACAACTTGAACTTGAACAGGAAGTAGAGACAACAGAACTAAAAATTAAAGAGTTAACTCAACAAGTCGATGCTAAAAGAAATGAATTATTACAGTTAAAACAAGGAATAATGGAGAATCAAGAGAAAAACGTTCCTGAGTTGATACTTAATGAGAAATTACTAGGATTGAAACTATTTGCAGTTAAAGAAGACACGATTAAATTTGTATTTATTCATATTCTTCATGATGATCCATTGAAACAATTCTCATTCATACTAGATGTTGATAAATATGATGTTATAAATACAAATCCAAGGCTTCCTGATGAGAAATTGAATGAAATCGTTGCAAATTTACACAATTCAAAAGATTTGAGTCCATTTCTGGGACAAATGAGAAGAGCATTCAAAGCTTTAATATAATATAATCTAATTAATCTATGTACCCTCTTAACGTCTCAATATCCCTGTAGAAGAAATCGTACAGGTAAAAGCCAGGTATGATCGTGACAGCATGCCATACAGCATGAGCATCCAATTGAGCACCAATCCAGAAGAAATCAAACACTTCAAAAGACATACCAAACAGCACACTCGCCAATAGATAGATGGGCATTAACGCTAGTTGATTGTTACCCTGTTGGTAATGTTTATAAGCCAATGCGAGTAATAGTGAATATTGTAACAGTGCAATAAAGATGTTGGCTTGCATGTTATAAGTATATGACCAATCATAAGTCAATCTTCCAATATGATAAATGAACATCAATACACAAACCACAGTGATTCTATTTCTTTTTTGCTTATTGTTATATAAACAGAAAGTTCTTATAGATAGATAGTGAAATCCTGATAATACAGTCAATCCAGCAAAATAATAGTCTAATTTCTCAGTTATATCTAAATCTCTAATATGGAACACCGTTGAAAAGATCCATGCAAATGAAGTTATCAAAGCAACGAAAAATATATTCAAGTAAAGCACTTTGATTCCACCTTCAATAGTGGCTTTAGTTCTAGAATATCTCTTCCATGACTCTTTCATATTTATATAATGAGGAATGAAATTCAACATTGAAAATATTACACTTGCTAATTCTTGAGTTGCCAACAATCTAATAAACGGCCACTTCCCATGAAACTGTTCCACTTCTTCACCAGCAGCCAATAGTTGAGCAGTGACGATCTGTTGGCATTGATAATCACAATTAGAAGGACAATCCCAAAGTAATAGTCTTAATAATGGAGAAACATTGGTGAATGGTGAAGAGTGTGGGAATCCTGTGGTGCAGTACTTGGTGCATTGATCCACACAGCCAATGAATGAGTCTAGATTGTCACCTGGAGAGGCATTGACCAGCAGAGCCAACGATAGGATTATTAGTGGATTCATCAGTGTGTTGGAATTGATAATTAAATATGACCGATTGATTTATTTTTTTTTTTCCATGTCTCTCATCTCTTATAATGATATAAAAATTTACACTACAATGAATAAAAGCTAAACCATTTCAATATAATTTAATCCTTGATATCCACTCAATGGAGTTCTAGTCCCCCTTTAAATAACTAAAGTTTTTTATAAATTCTTCATTGTATCTTCATGAGCAACAGGACCATCTAAAATACCCAATTCATCAATTCCAAATAATTTCCCAAACCAAAAAGTAACAATAACAGTCAATAACAAAATCAATGGAAATCCAATAGCTGCAACAGTATTAACAATAGCAACTTCAGCACCAGTGGCAATTATTGAAAAAATTACGAACAATAAGATTTTCCTCTTTTTAATTCTATCTAATTCCATCATTTCATCATTGGCACTTCCACGTTCTGATAAAAGATATCTTATTCTATTAACTATAACATTACCATGTAACCCCATTGCACCCATAATGAAGAATAAACCCGCCAGGACACATTGTGGAATCAATCCTAAACATATTAATAATGGTCCAGTCATCATACCAAACATCATTAAACCTTGAACTGTATTAGTGACTCTTTGTTCAACACAACCTAAAATTTCACCTTTTTTACTCTTGATCAATAATGATTCAGTATGTAATGGAGCTTGTGGGATTAATCCATTAGGACAAGGAATTCCTAATAATGAAGCAATTCCTGTAATGATACCTAACAGTAAGAAATCATAATGGAATGCAGCTGGTTTTTTCAATTTATATTTTGAATCTTGTGCCATTAATGAAGAGACATTATGATCAAAATAGAATAAAATGGTTAATATGATTCCAAATGGTAATGCTAAAAAGATATGACCAGTTGATAATCCAGTGACATCGATCCAATTAGCTCTTGAAGTTGGATGAAATGCCCTTGTCACTGGTAATCTTTCAAATTCAACAGATGAGAAGTATCCTCCAAAATGGATCATACCAGTGAAGAATATAACACAAGCAGGTGTACAATAATCAACCATGAATTGTCTTGCGTAATGATTAAAGAATTTAGTTTCATTAAAGCAATTTCCTGCAACTCCTACAACTGCCATTATAATAGCAATCATACAAGAGGCAAACCCACTTCTACCACCATCTGAATTTTTAAACTGTCTACCTAATATCTCTATTCCCTTCTCGATATAAACGACATTAATGAACATTCCAAAGACATCACAAGGGAAACTGGTAACGTATCTCAACAGACTAACAAGATTGAAAGCAGCAACAATCAAATGACAGATCATTGCCCAAATACCCGTCCAGAACATGAAGGGAAAGAATGCTATTCCTGAAGGGTTAATGATCTCATAAACGGTGTAGTTGAAGATAGCAATAGGCCCCGTGACACCGACAATGGTCAATGGCTGGCCTGAGAAGATTCCAAACGCACAGCCAGCGAGCCCAGACGCCATGAGCACCTCGTTGACGCCGTAGGAGTTGTCTGTTCTATCAAACATGTCCTGTGCAAAGGCCAACGCTGGGAAGATGTTGGTGATGAATGTCAGGAGAGTTGCTGGAAGGACTCTATAGTTCCAGGCATCACTCCAGTCTGACCAGTACAGAGGGAGCCTGTCATGCAAGTCGTGGATAATCCCATGGAGCGGCATCAGCTGCTTAGGCCATTTCTTCACGTTCATTTTGCTCTTATTATAGTACGATATCCCATCTATTTATATGTTGAAGCTCATCGAGTTTTTAAGCTTAAAAAGTCCCCCATCCGAACACTTGATCGAAAAAGAAAAAAAATACCACAACTCTTCCTAGTAATTAATCTAACCCATATTAGTCTCAACTAAATGCTACTCTTCCAAACACTTAGAAGGACATCTCTCCTTATACGGCCAACCACTCGCTTGCCAAAACTCCATTTCATCAGACACAATTCCATTAAATTATCACCTCATGATTCAAAAGCTTCCGGTTTTAAAGACATCAAAAGACTATTCTCATTGGCTAAACCTGAAACTAAACCAATGATCGGTGCTTTGGGCCTATTAGCCGTCTCTTCAGCGATCTCAATGTCTGTCCCGTTGGTCATTGGGAAATTCCTAGATTCAGGCAGTGAGAGTCTCGAAAATGTAACTATTTATGGGTTATCAATGAATCAATTCTTTGTTGCCATTGGTGGTGTTTTCCTAGTTGGTGCCATTTGTAATGCAGGAAGAGTCATAATATTAAGAACTGTTGGTGAGAAACTTGTTGCTAGATTAAGAACTAGGACTTTAAAGGCTTCATTAGAGCAAGATGCGACTTTTTTAGATAATAATAGAGTTGGTGATTTAATATCAAGATTATCTTCAGACGCTTCGATTGTCTCTAGATCAGTCACACAGAATCTAAGTGATGGTATCAGAGCAGTGCTAAGTGGTGGTGTCGGTATCACAATGATGAGTTTAGTTAGTTGGAAATTAACTGCAATCATGTTATTATTAGGTCCACCATTAGGTGCAATGGCATTTATTTATGGTAGAAGAATTAGAAATTTATCAAGAGATTTACAAACTTCAATTGGTGATTTAACAAAAGTCGCTGAAGAGCAATTAAACGCAACTAAAACGATCCAAGCATATGCTGGTGAAAAATTAGAAGTTGCCAAATATTCAAACAACGTTCGTAATGTTTTCAAAATTGGTGTTAAAGAGGCTAAAACTTCAGGGATCTTCTTTGGTACAACTTCATTAATTGCAAACATTGGTCTCATCACGTTATTAGGTATTGGTTCAAACATGATTAGAAACGGGAGTTTAACCGTTGGTGAATTATCTTCATTTATGATGTATGCCGTATATACTGGATCATCAATGTTTGGATTATCTAATTTTTACAGTGAATTAATGAAAGGAGCAGGTGCAGCGTCTCGTGTCTTTGAATTAAATGATAGAAAACCATTAATCCCACCAACTGTTGGTATTAAACCAACTCTTGAAGATTTAAAATCATCAATTAAATTTAATAACGTTTCATTTAATTATCCAACAAGACCAAACATCAAGATTTTCCAAAATTTATCATTTGAAATTAAGAATGGTGAACACGTTTGTATTGTTGGTCCTTCTGGATCAGGAAAATCTACAATAACATCATTATTACTAAGATTTTATGATCCAATTAAAGGAACCATCACAATCAATGATAAAGATATCAAAAATTTCAATCTTAGATCATTTCGTTCACAAATAGGTTATGTACAACAAGAACCACCATTGTTCCCAGGGACGATCCTTGAAAATATCACATATTCAATCCCTAATAAACCTAATCAATTTCAAATTGAAAAATCATTAAATGATGCAAATGTATCATTATTTTTAAATGAATTCCCAGATGGATTACAAACGATGGTTGGACCTCGTGGTACACAATTATCAGGTGGTCAAAGACAAAGAATCGCATTAGCTAGATCTTTTTTATTAAATCCATCTATTTTAATATTGGATGAAAGTACAAGTGCATTAGATTCAAAATCTGAGAAATTTGTCGCAAAGGCTTTATTGAAACGTTGTGAAATGGGTAAGACCACTATTTCTATCGCTCATAGAGTCTCTACTATTAAATATTCAACAAGGGTTATTGTTTTGAATAAAGATGGTAATGTTGCAGAGACTGGTAGTTTTGAAGTTTTGAAAAAATTTAAAGATTCAGAATTGAATAAATTATTGGCAAAGAGTGAAGGTTCAAATAGTGGTGGTAATCATGATGATGATGATGGGTTTAAGATTAAAGATGAAGAAGAGGAAGAGATTTTGGAAGAATTGGAAATTCAATCAGATAAAGATTTACAAAAGGATTTATCTCTAAATAAATGATTGAATTTACACCCATCATATAGCTTGTTATTATTATATACTCTTTTATATGAAACTTCTATAATTGTCAAAATCAACATTTGGATTTTAAAGTGTACTTGTATATATATATGTGTGTGTTTATAGATTGAATAATTAAACTCCATTAGAAATGAAATCGTATAAAGTACAATAATAAGAAAAAAACATAAAAATACATCACATAAAAAAAAAAATCAAAATACACACACAATACACACAAAAATTACAAAAAAACATTCAAAAGCACACACACATCTTTCAATGACAAAACACAAAGTTTCAATGACATAGATCCAAACAAGTTAATCAATAACGTCTGGATTCATCTTCTTCAAATTCATCATCATATCTTTGAAATTTCTCATTTGTTACAAAATCAGGAGACGTTTCAAAATTCCCAGTGCTATTATTTCCATAATCTCTATAAGTATCACGATGTTGAAATGGATCATTAAAACTATTTCGATAATTCGCATAATCATCATATTCATTTTGATTTTCGAGTTTTGTAACAACCTCATTACTATGTAGTTCATTAGCGGCATTAATGATTCCATTATTTAATAGTGTTGATGTTCTTTTATTTAATTGATTATTGTATTCAATCACTGGATCTTTGTAATTTGATTCTTTGATTAGATCTGATTTCAAATCACCAAATCCTGAAAATTCTTTATTAGATTCATATAATTGAATTAATTTTGAATTTAATAATGAGTTGAAATTGAAAGATGATGAATTTTTGATAGTTGTAGTATTGTTTTGTTCAGAGACGTCTTCAACTTCAAGGACAAATTCCCAATGATTTTTAATCAATTCTAAAACTAATTCATTTGTTAAGATTTGTGAAAATGGTAATGATGGTAATCCAAATAATAAAGATTCAGATTCATTCTTGAATGGATTTAATTTAGTTGGTCTTCCATAAATTTGGAAAGAATCATAAATTGGAATCAAAAATCTAATTAAAGTCTCAAAATTTGCAACACCATGATGAATTTTAGGGATAATATAAATTGATGAATTTACTAAAGTTATTGAATTTGAATCATTATTTGATTTTAATGATGAAATTGAAGTAATTGATGATTTATGACGATGATGAGATTTAACTATATTTGTACTTGAATTTGAAATTGGTAAAAATTTGGTATCAACATCATAAATTTTAACATCACCATTTAATTTAATCATTGAACTTTGATCAATTAAATCAACATGAGTGAAAATTGCAAAACAATTATCAACTTTATCAATTGAACAAATTAAATTCTTCTTGATTGGTTTTGTACCAAAATAGATTAAAATTGAACCATTTTTCTTATTTTTACTTAATGTACTTTTTTTCTCATTTGGATTAATAACGACTAAACAGTTTTTCCATTCTCCATTGATCTTAACACTGCAAGATTCTTGATAAGAGTATCTATTTTCAGCTAAAACAACATGTAAATCATTCAATTGTGTTGCTTTACAACTTAATAGAGACGCAGTATAGGATTCATTTAAACGGGTGAATTCAAAAATAGATAGTTTGATAGCTGATAGTAAAGATTGTAATGAATTTAATGAATTAATAGTTAATTCATATGTCATTTTAGAATTGAATAAAATTAATGAATTTGTAGTTGAATTTAATTTGATTTCAAAATCTAATAAGTTAATAACTAATGGTTTTGATTTATCATCATAAATTATTAAATTTGTTCCTTTCAATATAAATTTATGGACCAATTCTTTAAATAATAAATCACCTTCTAAATAGATCCTTGAAGATTGACAATTCAACAAAGTTATTACTGGGATTAATTCAGTTGGGATATTAGCATTATTTAAATTCAAATACTGATCATAAACTGAGCCGGCATTACTGTTACTGTTTGTAATGGATGTAGAGTTGATCTGTGGTGATTGGACTTGACTTCCCACAGGAGAATCGATGGAAGAATTTGAATCAATGTTGATGTTTATGGAAGATTCGGAAGTTTGATTCGATTCAGCTGCTTCAGGTTGTTTCTTGAAGATACTTTTGAAACGATTCATTGCTAGACGATATATAAAAAGTGACGTCTTTAAAAATTTCAAGTTAATTGATAAGGGGGGTGGGTGTTAATCTTATTATCTTTGCTGGGTATTAATTGGAAATAACAACTGGATAAGTATTTAAATTGATAAGATGCTGGAAACACACACACACACAAAAAAAAAACACAAGCTAGCAAACTGGATAGAGAACTGAATGAATGGAAAAAAGACCTTTAAATGATGAAAAGATTTGAAAAAAGAAAGTTGAATTGAATTTATAAATTTATATTTGAGAATTTAAAAATTGGCAAAGTTTTTTTCTGGTGTTTTTTTTTTTTTTTTTTCACTCTTCTCTTGGGCACCCAAACACCGCAAATTAATAACAGTAATAGTAATAACAGAATTTAATCTTATTCAATTCCAACAGTTTTAATATGATTTCTAATAGGATTAGACTGGATCTCTCTCTTTATTTCACTCTCAAGAATGTTATTCTTCATTGATTTCAACTCCAGTTTCGTGATTCCATTAATTCGAAATTTATTAATCGATGTGAATAATTCATTCCCGTAATTCTCATCAATCTTGATGACAATTGACTTGATTAAGACGTCTTGTATCAATGCCACATCGAATTTCACAGAACCTTTACTGATATCGTTGTAAAATTCACCAATTTTATAATGTCCATGTATGATATCGTTATTAGAATTTAAACCTTTGAAGTTATCATCATAAGATTTCACATAGATTGAAAAAGACTTTGGATTTGAATCAATAACTTTAATACCTTCATCATTCAAATATTCAAAATTACTGAAATAGATGGGATCTAAGAATTTAATACCAATTGTGGTATTCTTTGACTTTGAAGATCTCCAAAATCCTTTATCTTCAGTAAATAGAATCATTGGAGAATTATATTTCAGTTCATATTCTTTATCAACGGTAACACCATTACTGAACCAATTTAACAGAAAATTCATTTTTTCATCTTGATGATAAAATGTTGAAGTTGTAAGATAATTCAATAATCTAGCACCTGATGAGTATAATGCATAGTTGATCTCGTTGGAATGCTGATTGATGTAAGATTCTTCAATCATTTGTTGTTTAAATTGGTTGAATTCTGTTTTCAAAGTATTTCTTAATTGATCTATGAAATGATGGTTTAAAAACGATTCGATTTCATTAGACGAGGTCACGATTTCCACGATATCTTCTTTTTTAATCGTTTTCAAATCAATGTAATCGTAAACGTCGCTAAGGTCGCTTTTAATCATCTTATTGATTTCTTTGAATTGAGACTTGAATAACTTTTGAATATCTTGATCTGATAATGATAATGAGCTTGATGGAATGGTTGGAAAGATAAACCAGCATAATGAAACAGTCATTAAAAAGACACACAGCATATGGACAGCGCTACTGTTGAGCAATAGACGCATGATTGTTAGACAAACGCATTTGATCGTTATTAAAAGGCGACTTATAAGGCTATCTTCAATGAATTGTGAGTCCTTCTCGTGGTTAAGAGGGTAAAGTGAGTAATCACCATTCAGGAAGTCTGAATCCATCTGTAATATTTGCGGCTCGAGCTGAGATTCGTCAAATTTGGCCATTTTTTGGAGGCGGGGAGGATTTTAATGGGAATTCTACTGTATTTTATTTTATTCTATTCATTTTCATTTTTATTTCTATATAATTGAAAAGTAAACAAGAAGGAGCCCTCATCCAGACACCACATCCTAGTACAGAGGGCTCACTGAGTAAGCAACGAAGCCTCCAGCGTATCCTCCACACACAACCGTCATGGGCCACTGCTGCCACGGTCTGTCCCAGTCCAACGGAATTGCAATGGCACCGAGCCAACAGCCGATACACACGCAAATTAACACGTTGAGCGAGATTTGGTTCGTTCCTATCTTGATAAAAAGTACGATGATTGGATATAAGATGATTGATAGGTGTGCTGCCAGCAGGTAATTGGCAGTGACTGTATTGAATGGCGCACCAAATAGCATCACTCCAATGAATAGAATGAAACTGATCAAGACAGTTCCTAGAATGGCAATCAACAAGTTATGGTAATCGTTCATTAAACTGAATTTGACCCTTTTATTGGTCTTCCCGTTCTTGATCAATGGCAGGTATACCAAACTGAAGATGAATTGTGCGATAAAGAGCTTTAATAGTCCATTTTGTAGCACTTTATTGACATCGTTTAAATCTTGTTGGAAAAGAAAGTAATTTAGTGCTAGTAGATGGATTGGAATCGACATGGCCGAGGCAGAGACCTTGTAAACGTCCAGGTTAACATCCTGCTTAGTTGCGGTCGAGTCTGTGAAAGACACCGTTTTCTTTAATGGTTTGCTCATTTTTGGTGTGTGAATAATTTTTTTGTATTTAAATTTATTCCATTGATTTGTTTATTATTATTTTTTTTTTGAGGTTGGATATCGGGATCAGGGCTCATATATAATATTAGTATTATACAAAAACTACACTGCATTCTATATTTATATTGGTGGTTTTGAATTTACTAGTTTTAATATTATAATATATATCAAGTAGTAATTATTCCAATTCATGTAATTATTCATGAAGATTCCATAACTTCTAAAGAAGTTTCAATTTCAATAAAATCTTTCCAAATATCTAAATACCCATTCTTACCAACTTTGTTACTTAAATTCAATCTTTTATCTAAATTCAAATAAATAAACCAATTTTTCAAAAGGTTGAATTCTAAAATAGGTTTAAACCCAATTTCATTATCTTGATACCTATTACTTCTTGGATTCAATCCACAATGATGTCCAATCTTATCATTGATCTGTTGTTGTAGAATGTATAGTCTTCTATATGAATCTTCATTGATTGGTAACATTTTAAAAATTGATCCATCAGTATTTATACCTAAATTTTGATATTTTTTGTTATTTTCACCATTTTTATTTTTATTTGAAGTTGGTAACATTCTTAATGAAGTCGTTAATGTATTCATCTTGAATATACTTTTTTTCAATAATTTTTGTCCCATTAATGATTTAACATCCTCTGGATCATATGATAAAATTTGTAGATTTTCTTCATCATCTGCAACTAAAAATGAAATCTCATCATTATTAACTAAAAATTCTAAACTTGATACATTAACATTTTGCAAATCTTTACCAAATAATAACAATCTATAAGGTTCTGCATCAAATCCTAATAACCAAACACTTTTGAAACTATCACCTAATAACAATAAATTACCAAAACTTTTACAATCAGTTATGAATGTTGGTGTATCATAAAATGCAACAGGTACTGTACTGTTATCTTGTTGTAAATCCCTGATTAAAACCTTTTGACCTTGAGATGTTAAAAATCTACCACTAATTTCACAAACTGAACTAACTGAACCTCTTAAATGTTCTTTTGAAATTTCTTTAAATTTGAAATTAATTTCAGGTTTCAAAGGATCCGGATTAATTGAAATTATTTCTTGGATATTATATTCCCCATATACAGTTAGATCTTCTAATCTATATTTCCCAATCCCAATAACAACAAATTCTTTCTTCTTCTTAGATCTTGATGAAATTGTTAAATTCATAGATTTCAAATCGTTGATAACGTTATTTTCTTCAAAATTCAACTCATCAATAACAATCCAATTTCTAACATTGATTAATTTCATTGATGATTTATAATTATAACTCTTTGGTTTATCTTCTTCAGTCCCAACGATTAATAATCCATCTTCATCTTTTGGGGTATATGGGAATTTAGTCAATGTTGAAATGATGAATAAATCAGAAGTTTCATGATATGTTATATTATTTATAGTTTCATTGAAATAAAATTTTTCAATTGGTAAATTTTGAGAATAATTGAATAGTTCCTCATTTGATAAATTTAATGAACAGATCCTTGCATGCTTTTGATTATCAATATACATGAATTCATCATCTGAATTATTAATTTTACAAATTGATATTAAACTATTTGAAGTAAATTTGAAAATTTTAGGAAGTGATTTTGAATCTTTAACGATTAAATATGGTTGAATCCCAGAAATGAAAACCAAATTTTGATTGTTCAATTTGATTGGAATTATATTTCTTTCAAGTATCGTTGAATTTGAATAAATGTTATCTGGTGCACCTGTTATTAAATTTGAATGAATCTTTAAAAAATTAATTTCATCGTTATTTATAAATTTTTTATAAAAAATGATTTCACCACCAATTGTTAGTAAGATTAAATATTCTTCCTTATTAAATTCATCACCAAGCTCAATCAATTCCAATTCTTTAATGAATGGATCAGGGATCAAACCAGATGGATTGTTAAATTCTTCAACTTTAGTGATTTCATTCAGTTTATTAATATTTGAAAATTGATACAAGATTTCATTGTGATTTTTTTCAAACATTAAAACTTGATTATTAACAGTTGTTACCAAAAATAAAAATTTAGATTCATCTTCAATATTTGAAGTCATCAGTTTTGAAAAAGTAATATTACCAGATGTTAAAATTAACTCATTCAATAAATTTGGTAATTTTAATTTATTCAATTTTTTACCCTTCTTATTATCAATTTCAAAGATCTTGATTTCACCTTTCGATGAAGTGATTATAACGAATGGATCCATGACTTTAGCTGATAAGATTTCAAAATCAACATTGATTTGAAACAATTTCTTGAAATTCAAATCAAACAAATAGATATTAGTCAACGAGATTTGAATAATTTTAGTATTATTTGAAATTAAATCAATATTAATCGTGATTGAATTATTTTTAAAATCTAAAGTTTGAAAATTTCTAAAACTTTCATTGATTAAAAAAATTTCACTTTTAAAATTTAATAGATCTGTTGTTATCAAATATTTATTCAATATATTCCATGTTTTATTAATATTATTGAATCTTAATGATGATTTAATGTTTGGTTGGATCGTTGGTTTAAAACATGTAACTGAACCACTTTTACCTTCCCCAGTAGTACAGACCATTGAAACGTTATTCAAATTGGGATTTGGTAAACCTTGTATAGTTTCTTCAGATGATAATTTTCCTAGTGTAAATGAACTTATTGGACCATTATTAACCAAAAAATCTATTTTTTTATAATTTGAAATGTCATTTCCAATTATCGATTTATTTTGAATTTCATCATCATATAAATCATCATCATCATCATCAATATCCATTTTTTCATCGACAATTTCTTCTTTAATTTCATTGTTTCCATTATCAATTTTTTTCAATAAATTTGAATTTGAAGATGCATTACCAATAAAGATATAATCATTATATTCACAAATAGTTTGAGTATTAATATTGACTAAATCCAAATCAATTTCATCGCTAACAGTGAAATCTTTGACAGATTTACCATCTAATTTAAAACTCAACTGATGAAATTTCCCATCTTCATTAATGATTAAGACGTTATCATTGTTTAAGATCTCAATTTTACAAGTCTCTAAATATAGATTCAAATTAGACTGATCTTTCAATTTCAAGTTGGTACACTCTGACCAATATGGATTAATACCACATCCTTTAACATTACCAGAATTATCAATGAATAAAATTTGGTTTGAGCCGATCAATAAAACACCATTGATTTTATTCAAAGTCTTAACTTCATATGTATCATAAGGCAAGTTTTCAACATTAAGAATTGGGGTTGAAGAACCGGTTGTTAAATCCAATGATAATAACATGAAATTTAAAACATCTTTCTTGATTGACAGATCAGCACTCCAAGCAAAATCCTTATTGTATAGAATCCCCAATGTTGGGTCTTTATAGTTATACAAAAACTGGCAGTCAATGATTGAACTAATGGTGCTTTCTAATTTTGAAACGGATATGATTATAGAACTATCGTAGAATGAATCATCATCATTTCTCATAATTGAAGTTTCATCTTCATCAACATCCGAGAACTGTTTGAACGGCAGGAAAGCCAATAGATCGTTGTAGAATACTAATGAGCAATGGTTGTTTGGATCTAATCTTAATTGGGCATCATTGTGTGTATCTTTGGTATTAATACTCAATTTATTAAATTCTAATTCATAAAAATGTAAAGAATTAGTTTGAATTGAAAAATTTTCAAAATCCCATGAGATTAAAGATAGTTTTGCAAATTTCGTTAATATTAGCAGTTGATCATATTCACAATTTTCCAGTTTTATTGATTTTATACCTGAAACGGAACCGTTTAATTTGAATTCATTAATCAACACCAGTTTATCATTATTACCAATTTTGAATAATTGGAGTAAAGTATTCTTCACAACGACTAATGTTTTGTAGTGTAGTGAGTTAAAATGTGCCCAGAGTGAGTGCGAGACACTAGTGGGGTCAATGATCTGATCAAAGACGTCCATTGAGAGTTGAAGAAGGTGTTGTGATCTGAACTTTGAAGTGTTTGGATGATTATTTAGTGAAGGGAAAAAAAAAAAAGGTAAATAAAGCAGGGCTGAATAACCTTTTGATGTATTGTATATTCACTTCAAATGATATAATTTAAAGTGTTACTGATTGTTTATGATTTAATTGTATGATTTTTGTATTTACTGTTATAATAATCACTCAATTTGACGGGAGATCTTGATTTTTTTGACTGATTATCGAAGAATATCGAGTAATTCCATTACATTACCTTTAAACTCAATAACATCATTCATGTAGGTATTATAACTAGCAAATATCTTAAAACCACTTCTTATCACCACTATTACCTAAGTGTCATTATATCAAATCACCTTGACAGTAACCACAAGGAATGTAATTGCTGACTTATTTGATTTGCATTACAAGAAACTACTATCCACTTTAAAGAAAAGAACAATCACAAAGATCAATAACTGATTTGTTCAATAAACTCTCACAATTTGTATGTTTCTCTGTACTAGAAGTAGGGCATTTCAAAAGACTTGTATATACCAGTATCATATGCAGAGAGATAACGGAACCAGTGTCCTCGATGTACATATATGATAATCATTAACACCTTGATAGTGTTGACTTCGCATAATACATGATATCGACTGCACTTATACAATTTACTGTATATTCTTATTAGCCAATGTCAAGTTTGATATCATATAATCAATATATATATATGAAATAATATGAATAACAATGCCAATATCATCATAATATCACGTGCGGTAGGCCAATATTTTAATAATTAATCAATTTTATTTCATTTTGGTAATATGAAAATTATTTGATAATAATCTTTACACAACCGACGGCCACCGAAATGGCACACATGAAAAGTGGATTCCGATCTAAGAAACGTCCCTATAGCGTAACATCTTTGATAGTACATTAAAACAACATCATTAATAACATGTTAGATTATATTATATAGAGTATATTTGCGTAATAATTATGTAGTATTAATGAGAGATTTCATAATAGGTGTAAGAAAAAATAATATTACTAATTAAAAATTATAATCTAATATGAAGAGAGTGACTTATAATTTGGCTCAAGAGAACTTTATTATAGATAAATACTAATCTTCAATGAAATCAATTCCAGACCAGATAAATTTCAAGAATTATGTATTTATATGTATGTATATTTGATGTTTAATTTCTTTAATTAATCGTTTTGATTTGAATTGTATTATTGGATTTGAAATAGAATATGAGCGATATTATGGATATAACCAGGATGTTTGGATTGAATATGATTCAGAGATGCAGAACACTTTCATAATTAAAGAGGATCTAAAATAACAATTTTCACTCAATTATTAATTTCAGTGTTTTACAATAAATCACTAATTTTATCCAAAAAAAAACACACTACGCTGTTGAAAAATCCATTATGTTATCGTTAATTCATTTAATAACTTCTATTTTATATATATACAATAATCAAGAAGATCTCATATCTTGAAATGAACCAGATCCATTTATATCCAACGCTAAAAAATTGAAAAAATCATCATGATTTAATTGAAATTCATCAAATGATTGTAAATTAGCAGTTTGGAAATTTGAAATTGAATTAGAATGATGACTAAATAAACTTTTGGTATTAATTATATTATTACTATTATTTTTTTGCTTTTCTGCTAATTTATTAAACCAAAACAATAAAGAATGTGATGCATTTCTAATATCAGAAAACACCATTGCTGGTTCTTTATTCTCACTTGCTACTTCCTCATCATCATCATCTTGATCTTCGTTTTCATTGATGCTTGGATTGTCTATCTTGTCACTTGTATTGCTATTTAGAATTGAATTTGTGTATAAGTTTGTAACGTATGATAAATCATGAACGTTTAAAAATTTCAAAATTTTATGATAAACCATTGAAGATTCCCAAATTTTACCAATTTTAAATAAAACATCTGAGAAAAACCCTAAGATCTTTTGAAATAAAATAATTTTTTCATTACTTGGTTGATAAACTGCATCCATGAATAAGATTCTTGAATTAATCCAAATGTAAAAACCAAAATGTGGACCTAAATTTTCAAAAATATTTGAATCTTTTAAATTTGAAACAAAATTATATACTTTAATTGAAGAATCTGTACATATCTTTCTTGAAATTAATGAAGTTTTGAAAAAACCAGATTCTTCTTGTGGATAACCATTTGTACCATGTAATTTAATCAATGTGGTATAATAAAAGACAAAGAACAAAATGTCATAAATTTTCAAATTTGCAATTTCACCAGTTTTCAAAAAGAGTTGATATTTATTAGGAATTGAATTTAACCATAATTGTAATTGATTTTCAATCTTGGAAAATTTCAAATTCCATAAATTAACTTCAATTTCATCATTGATATTAATATCATCAATTAAAAAAGTATGAATATCACCAATTATTTTATTCAATTCTAAATAAAATGCAAATGAATCATAATTACTATCATCCATACTTTTAATGAAATTATTTGAATTTTCATTCAATAAATCAATTTGTTTCAACGTTCTATTTTGTGTGATTATAATTTCAGGTCTTGGATTAATCCAATAATTCAGTTCTAATGGTAATAAACAAGTTGCATTTTTAGGTTTTAATTTCATTTCATGAGATGATGAAATTGCATAAATTTTATCCAATACGAAAATACACCAAAAGCAATGTCTTCTTGATTCATCATCAACCCAAGTCTTTGGTTTTTTCAATAGATTTAACGATTTGGAAGTATAACTCTTATGTTGATTTTTGGAATCATTTGAATTTATTGATGAATTTATTGAATTTGGTGAATCAACTGATAAAAATGATAATCTAATTCCATTTTCATTACCTAATTTCAAATAAGTGGCATAATCAGATGCAATTGACACGTAGTTCCAAGCTTCAGGGACTTTAATACTTCCACCCAATGAATCATAAGCTAATAAGATCATTGATTGTAAACTTTCTAAATTGATTTTTTTCAATGATGTTGATATGATTTTTTCTTTACATTTATCATAATAATTTTTCTTTTCAATGTGTGATATCTGATCATCATTGAGGAATTTCAAAGTTATTAAAACAATAGCATATATGATTAATGGTGGTTCAACTCCATTTGCCATGTTTTGAATTGCTATTTGATATTCTTTTGAATTTGAAGTATGAATCAATGGGAATATTGAAATGATCTTGAGGAAAAATAGATCCAAAAGGAATAAACATTGATTTATTGAAGGTAATCCGAAATTATTGGCAGTTGCTTGTGGATTTAATAAAGTTGGAATTTGTAATGATTTTGGTCCTAATGAAGATGATGATGAACTGTCATTCAACTGGTTATTATTATTAATATTATTACTATTATTATTATTATTATTGTTATTATTGTTACTACTATTATTAATGTTGGTATTATTGTTGTCATTGATACCATTATGATTGTTTAAATACATTGACCTGTCATTATCATAGTCTAATTTATTCTTCATTGATAACAATTCAGATCTGAGGAATATCAATTCATCTTCCAAATTGTCGAGTCTTTGAGTCATTCCCTTCCCATATCCTGGTTTCAAACCTGGTTTCTTCATGATTGAATAATTACAATCCTCAATGTTATTCTTGAGACAAAACCCACAAATAGGTTTAATTCCATCACATTTAACCTTTTTCAAACGACAATGGTCACAGGATTTGGATAGTTTGCCTGTGTCCTCCTCCATTGTGAGTGGAGGTGATGAGATCGAAGTGTTTCTTCTCTTTCTAGGAGGTGCCTGATGGTCCATTATCAGCAAATACTCTCTCGTTGTTAAACAGAAAGAAAAAGAGAAAAAAAAACCATCAAGAAAAATTTCCCCGGATTTTTTTTGAAGTGACTCCAATGTCACTCCGGAGGATCAAAATGTCCCACTGTTTGCGGGGAATCAACGCTCCGGTGAGCTCTCTCTTATATAAAGCAGCAAATTTCCCACAATAAAAATTCATTATTCCAAATAGTAAATAAAATCATGTCTATCGAACCGGGCATCTACACTCCAGCACTAACATTCTTCAAGAAGGACCTCCACACACTCGATCTTGAGACACAGATCAAACACACAAAATTCTTACAAAAAAACGGTATCAAAGGTATTGTTCTATTAGGTTCAACTGGTGAAAATGCCCATTTAACAAGAGATGAAAGATACGAATTGGTCAAGGCCATCAGTGATAACGTCCCTGACTTCCCTATTATTGTCGGTATCGCTTCAAACTCATACGAAGACGCCTTAGTTGAGATCTCTAATGCTAAGAAAGCTGGTGCTTCTTTCGCTTTAGTCTTATCATCTTCCTATTTCGGTGCAAGTATCACACAACAGGGTATTATTGATTATTTTACCAAAATCGCTAATGAATCTCCATTACCTGTCTTATTGTATCTATACCCAGGTGTCACTAATGGATTAATCATTAAACCTGAAACTGTTTTGGAATTATCAAAACATAAAAATGTCATTGGTACCAAATTATCACATACTGATGTTGCTGAATATATTCAAATTGGTTTAAATCCAACAAATGAAGAAAATAATTTCAAAGTCTTTACAGGTTTAGGTAATTTATTATTACCATCAATGACTGTTGGAATAAGTGGTGCAGTTGATGCAATTAGTGGTGCTTTCCCAAAGATTTACGTTGAATTGTTCAATGCTATAAATGAAGGTGATTTAACTAAAGCTAAAAAATTACAATTGATTGTCACTAAAGCTGAAAGATTATTACAATTTGGTGTTATTGGTATCAAAAAAATCATTCATTTACAAGGATTTGGTGAAACTCATCTAGGTAGAATTCCATTGAATTATGATGTTAGTGATGAACAATGGGCTACTTTAGATCAATATTTAGCAGATATTACTACTTATGATACAAGTTCTAAATAGAGTATATATATATATATAGATTATTGAATTAGAATACTATTAAACTGTCCTTGATTTATTTATCCTCACTTCTCACTCAATGAGTTCTAACAAGACATAACAAGGCAAAGACACGAACAAAACTTGAAAAAATTAGTGCATGTCTAATACTAACTTCATAATTTCTTTTAACCAAATCTCTTATTTCATCATCAAATGAATGAACAACACTAATTATTTGTAGTAACTTTTTCAACAATCTTAATCTTCAACTTCATCCAAGATTTTACAACAATTCAAAATTCAAAGATCTTGATAAGATAATTGATGAGATTGCGACTCCAGAAACGTTAACTATTGCTCTAAATAGATATAAAGTCGAAGTTGATGATGCCTGTATTGATTTATCGAAATGAAATCACAAAAATGAATAATAATGCAGATAGTTAATCCTAATATAATACAACCTATGGTGAAAAAATAACATGGTCTTAATGAACCATATAACGGTTGAAATAAAGTTGATGTGATCAAGTAAGAAGTTGTTATCCATGATCCTAAGTTTGCTGCATTGTATTTGAGATCCAATTATGGTGTATGTTGATGTGATTATAGTTGAGTCAAAAGCAGCTAAAAAGAAGTTTTATAATAATGAGATTTTGATTTGAACGATGACTGGGGTCGTTTAAAGTAGAAATTTCTTCTTCTTCTTCTTCTTCTTCTTCATCTGCAATTGATGAATACTGATTATGTTAATTTCGACTTAATTGTTCATTCACCAGTCGCTAACAACGATATCGATTCAGTCGTTGAGAGATTTCTGATGATGGGACAAACGGGGTAATGAAGTGTCATCCATGACTTGAAGTGCAATAAACCTCCATCAACTATATTTCAATTGAGATTATTGTTGATATTTAAGCCTTTTAATGAAATGTGGCTCATTAAACAATTGACAGTGGCATATTATGAAAAGGCGGAATATATATGTCATTGAGTATGTGGGAATATCTTCTACAGCAATAAGTCACTATAAGCCTTCATTAAAACATAATGTACAAATTTAGAATCAAACAGTTGGAGCATTTGGCATTGGAGTTGTTGGGATAATGATATAACTATTTTCATGATTAGCAACACCAGCATACACAATGACAAACCCACAAGTTGTAGCCAATAGACCAAAGACACCACCAACTTTATTGATCGTTGTATTTCCAGTCAAACAACCAATTGACAACAACATTAAAAAGATCCATAAGAAGAAGAATAACAAAAAAAATGGATATGTTGACTTGAAAGTACATAACCACATTAAGAATGAAAATATAAACCATGCAAATAAATAAATCCCCAATGCATTATTAAACTCTTCAGTAGTTTCATAAGTATCCACAACACCCCAAACATTAGCAATGATTAAACCATAAGACATCCAAAAACCACCAAATGCACCTAAACAAGTAGCAGCAAATGTGTTTTCTAATAATAAACACCAAAGACCTGCAATTGATTCTAAAACACCACCAAGCACAACAGCTGCACCAGCTAAAAGGTTGACATTAGTGACACCTCTTGCTTGAACGTTGATTAAAGCAACGAAAAAGCAACAGATTGAGAAACCTGTTAGGCCTAATGGGACTGGATTACCCATTGGTCTTGTTGGAATCTTATGAACACCTGGGTTTAAAGAACCTGCAAAGGCATTCTCTAAATCAGATCTTTTAAAGGCCTGAGAGCCTAAATATATGATATCACCATTAGTGGAAGTTTTAATTTGACACAGTTCAGGTTGTGCATTATTATTGTATGGGGTTGTGTTTTGTGATAGTGACTCGTTTGAATAATGGGTTGCGTTGGCTATTTTTTCTGAATTGTCAGTCATTTTCAGTTATATATATGGGTATGATTTGGTTTGAATCATTTGTTAGTGGGAATGCGTTGGTATTTATATATGGAGAGTGTAGTGGGTTAATGATGAGAGTGAGATGAGAATGACGGAGCACAGTAAATTGTGATTTTAATACAGTATCGGAGTACGAGATTTAGTTTATCGTTACTTTTTGTGAGGGTTGGTGGTGGTAGTGGTGATGCTGGTTGTGTTGGTGCCTGAGTTGTATAGGAAGTGGTGAGTTTACATAGCGAGTGTATATTGCGTATAGCAGGAGCCCATAGTATATTACAAAGTATTTAACTTGAAATGAACAATGCATACTGAATACTGATAAATTCACTCGATTTTAAGACGGTGCAATTCGAGAACATGAGTCGAGTCTTGGGAATAAAGCGAACACGGCTTTACTCTAGAGAGAGACACAAAGCTCAAACCCTTCAACATCTCAGCCCTTTGAATGGATTCGTACGCCGTTTATAATGATGTTGATGTTGATGTTGATCGGAGTTTGACACAGTGCATACAATTGTGTGTGGGGACATCTATTATATGATCTGACACACCCAAATTAATCGCAATTTGCTATACTGGAGTAAACTACTCTCTTTTATGAATCACCACATTCAATCATTCATTTCTCTCTCATCAACATTTGACGGATTCCGCTCTCCAGCCAGGAGATGCCCCAATTAGGTAAGGTTGCGAGTGCTGGTGGTACATTACATAAATATTACATAATCAGTGCTTGTGTGTTGTGTGCCCTGTGAACTGTCATTTCTCGAAATTAGTTTCCATCATAATAAATGTCTCTCTCAACTAATAAATCCCAATTTTGTTCACCATGAACAGATACAACTTCATCTTCCTCGTCCTTTTCATCACATTCTTGCTTCCTGGCCCGCCAGTCACCCCTATCGCTTCAGATAAACAGTACAATGCCCTATCATTATTCAAATCAGAACTATACCATTCTTATCATCAATTGATCAACTCAACATATCATCAAAACTATGGAAATTTAACAGGTTTTAAATTGAGTTATCAAGACGTGTTGAATGGTGAAGTCAACCAAACTTATCCTTTGCCTGGTAAAGATTATGATCATTGGGTTAATAATCAATCTTATTCGATACTACCTGATTTAATAACGACTAATGCCAAAGAAGTATGGGATATCAATTTAAAAGAACCACAAACTTCAGATTTCAACTATTATACTAATATATCATCCACTTTGAAAGGTGAATTCAAATTAGTTAATAATTCATTGATTAATTTACCATTACAATTACCTCAATATTTACAAGATTTTCAAAATGATTTAGATAATCCATATACTGAACCTGATTCAAGAAATCCAATAATGATTAATAAAATTGGAAATATCACCGATGATGCAGGATTAATTAAAATTGAGATAACACCAATTAATAAGATAAATGATTATTATTTCAATCATGATTTAGATTCAAGGATTAAATTGATTCAAATTGATTTAGAAATTTCTAATTTTGATGAATCTGATAAACAAACCATTGAAACTAATGGATTTTATTTTGTTGAATCAGGAAATATCGTCACATCATCAAACAGTGCTAAATTTTTAAGTCTCTACGGTGGATTAAATCATATGACTTTTACCAAAGAAAATTTTGAGTTAAGTAAATCATTAACGTTAAATTACTTAAATCATACATTTTTCCAAAATTTAGATATGAATTCAAATTTAGAGATAAATTTCAATTATTTAACTCAAATCTTGGAAAGATCTACAAATCATTGTGAATTTATAACTTATTTCCATTTAAATAAAGTCAATTTATCCCAAAATGAAATCAGTGAAATTGATGAAGAATTACAAAATCAAATCGGTAGACCTATTAATTTTGATAAAATCCCTGGTTTAAACTTGACAGGATTCATTTATTCACCTGATTGTTCAATTCAATTAGATATTGATAACGTTTATGGATTAAAACATGAAGTTTTAATTTTCAAACTTCATAAAATTGTAATAATTGGTATTTTATTACTATTATCACAAATTTTTTTGGTAATGAAACAGATGAATCATTCAAATACTCCATCAACAATATCTAGATTATCATTCTGGTCAATATGTCTAATGAGTTTAGTTGATGGTTCATTAGCAATGTTATACCTTGTTGGTTCTGCAATTCTAAATAAATTATACTTACCATTAACCGTTTCTGCGTTCCTTGCATTTATATTAGCTTCAATTTTTGAAATGAGATTCATGATTAGTATTTATACATCACAATTAAATGAAAGAAATTTGAATTTATTCACTGCATTACAAGGAAGACCATTAGATGAAGAACCAACATTACCTCAAACAACTACACCAATTCAAACAGAAACACCAGATGAGGCACAAGTTAGTGGAACGATATATTCCAGATTTTTCTTCGTTTTAATAATTTTCACATTCATTTCATTAAATTCAGTAATGTGGTCAAAATATGTTCGTATGTCATTTGAATATATCGTGTTATTCATATTGAATTCATATTGGTTACCACAAATTTATAGAAATGTCGTTAAGGGATCACATAGATCTTTTAAGAAATGGTTTATATTAGGGACAACTACAATTAGAAGTATTCCTTTATTTTATTGCTTTGTTGTGAAATCAAACGTTTTCGAACATCATTATGATTTACAATTTTTCATTTTGTTAATGAGTTGGATCTTTATACAAATTGGTGGATTATTCTTACAAGATATATTTGGTGCGAGATTCTTTTTACCAAAGAAATTATTACCACAAACTTATAATTATCATCCAATTCTCACTGAAAATGACATTGAGAATGGATTTGGCATTGAACATGATCATGACCACACAGATTTAGAAACAACGCCATTAAACCCTGATTCCACCACCACCAATACTCAAATCAAGAATTCAAATGGTTCACATTCAACAGATTGTTCAATTTGTATGACTGAAGTATCATTACCAATAATGAAATCTAATTTAGAGATGGCTTCTAACTTTTTATTGAGGAGACAATATATGGTTACTCCTTGTAAACATATTTTCCATACCCAGTGCTTGGAGGCATGGATGAAGTACAAACTACAGTGTCCTGTTTGTAGAAACCCTTTGCCTCCTTTATAGTGAATAATTAATGATGTTATGAATTTGATATGTAGTTGAAAAAAAAAAGAATCAATCCGAACTCATCTCTTGAATCCTTCAATTAATATTCACTGAAATTATAACAATGTCAAACAACAAAGCGTATGTTTACATCCACATCCATACAACCCATAAACTAACACATTAACAAGTTTCAAAGCATGTCTTTTCGGTATGTGATCTAACCATCCGATACTAATATTAATACTAACAATATTCAAAAAAGACATGGATGGCTTATTAATCAACACAGAGGACATCTACACTGAAGTCACCAATGAATTGCTAGCAGAGCACGGGAAGGGTGAACTGACATGGGATGTAAAGATTCAACTCCAAGGAAGACCTGGTCCAGAAGTAAGTAAATATATATACATACATAATACCCAATGAATATATAATACTAACAATCAATAATAAAGGCATCAAGATTATTGATCGAGGCATATGATTTACCATACACTCCAGATGAGCTGATTGCAAAGAACATCTCCAAACAAGAACAAAAATGGAAAAATTGTGCTTTTTTACCAGGTGCTTTAGAATTATTAACATATCTTCACACCAATAAGATTCCATTTGCATTGGCAACATCATCCAATAAGATCAATTATGAAAGAAAGACAAATCATCTAAGACATGGGTTTGACCTCTTTGGGAAACATATCGTCACTGGAGATGATGAAAGAATTCCAAAGGGTAGAGGGAAACCATTTCCTGATATTTGGTTAACTGCATTGAATTCATTGAATGAAGAATTAGGTCAGGGGATCAAACCTGAAGAATGTTTAGTGTTTGAAGATGCATTGCCAGGGATTATTGCTGGTAAGGCAGCAGGTGCTTATGTTATTTGGATCCCTGATGAAAGAGCATTGAAAGTTATGAATGGTGATGAAGTGGAACATATTGGATCTCAAGGTATTATCTTAAAATCTTTAGTTGAATTTGATCCAAAGAGATATGGATTATAGAAAAGTAGTTAGATACATTTTATAGATGAGAGTTTTATATTTTGGATATGTATTAAATGATTAGTTATGAAAAATTATGTTTTAAATCATATTGGAGAATTTCTAAATAAATATGAAACACTTTCACCATTATGTAAACGTCTGATACTTTCAGCTAAAACACCAGAAATATCAATCGTATCTAATTTGGGACATAACTTCAATTTCTCTTCAAATGGAACAGTATTTGTACAAACAACTCTATCTAATTTACTATTATTAATATTTTTAATTGCATTACCTGATAAAATACCATGAGTAACAATAGCAATAACAGATTTCGCCTTGTTTTCTAATAAGATTTCAGCAGCTTTAGCTAAAGTACCACAAGTATCAGCCATATCATCAACGATTAAACACACTTTATTAGTAACATCACCAACCAAAACCATTCTACTAACTTCATTAGCTCTTGCTCTTTCTTTATGAATCAAAGCGAAATTCAAATCTAGCCTGTCTGCTAAACCGGCAGCTCTTTTAGCACCACCAGCGTCTGGGGAAACGATGATAGCCTCTTTATGATCAACTGATTCTTTAATATATCTAACAACACTTGGTTCAGCATATAAATTATCAACAGGAACATCGAAAAACCCTTGAATTTGAGAAGCATGTAAGTCCATAGTGATAACATGATCACATCCTGCAGTGGTTAGCATATCAGCCATTAATTTAGCAGTGATTGGAGCTCTTGATTTATCTTTACGATCTTGTCTAGCATATGGGAAATTTGGAATAACGGCAGTGATACGTCTTGCAGAGGCAGATTTACAAGCGTTGATCATGATTAATAGCTCCAAGACACGGTCATTGACGACACCTGAACCAATCTGAGTGACGATGTAGATGTCTTGATCTCTAACTGATTCACCAATAGAAAATGAGACTTCTCCACAAGAGTCTCTTTTCAAGTAACAATCTGTTAGTTTCAAGCCTAGTCTTTTGGCAACGAGCTCTGCAAGACCTCTGTGGACGTCACTTGCTATTAGTTTGATGGAGTTTCTGGCCATGATGTGAGTTGTGCTGGAAGGGAGTAGTAAGGTTGTACTTCTATCAGAACATCTAAATGATTTATCTTTGAGTTAGATAAAAAAATTTTTTTTTTTTTTTTAGCAGAGATTTCTTACATAAGCTAAACGACCAATGAGCAATGAGCTAAATGAGTGTGTTGATAAAATCGAGGGAGATTTAACGATAAAGAATGGGATGAAAAAATACGTTTTATGTGATCATTCATTTCATTATTCATTTCATTATTTCATTTCGTTTTTTTCCCAGTTTTTTTCATCACAATTTGACCATTTTTAACTTCATCTGAAGCATCTTTAAATTTCTCTTGCGATTCTAAAAAAAACATCAAGTCTTTAACTTGTTCTTGCAACTCTTCATTTTGTAGTGTTAGTTCATTGTTTTTACTCTGAAGTTCCTTAATATTGCTAGATAATGCATCTGTCAAAATTTGTTCATCTTTCCATTTTTTTTCAAAGTTTTTAGCTATTTTTTTAACTATTTCAATTTGATTTGCCTGTTTCTTCAATTCAATTAATTCATTCTTTGAACTCATTTCAATTGATTGGAACTTTGATTCTAAAGAGTTCAATTTCTCTTCAAATGATTGTAACTTATCGTCTTTTAATTTCAATTTCTCAATTGAGGAATGATTAGTCTCTACTAATCTACTTTCATAATACTCTCTTTGTGATTCCAACTGTGTTAATAAAACATTCGAATATTCAATACTATAATCTAAACTCTTTCCCTTCGTATCATCACACGAGAGATTGTCATTTGAGTTCAACTCGACTAATTTCCCATCTGCTTCATTTTGTAATAGTCTATGAACATAATTATCTCCAGCATAATCCCAAACTCTTTGCGTTGAAATATCCATTGCAAAACAATGATTTGTATTTTCATAATGTTCAATTGCATGACGAGACTCATAACGCCCACAGCCAACGTTCCCACAGATTAAACAAACCCATAAATTGGAATTCCCACCACATGAAGAACAACAATCTGATTTATGTTCCATCGGATCAATAGTTATGTTGGAATATCTACAAACTGGACAAGTATCATCTCTCCATTGACTTAAGCATTCACAATGGAATGTATGTTGACATGAAATGGTTAACAATCCAGTGATATCAGAATCCATTCTTTCTAAACAAACAGGACATGTTGGTAATTCTTTAATTTTTGAATTTATATTTGATTGTTTAACTTGCATTGTGAATGGATCTTCTAAAAGGTAAGGGATTCCTAAAGTTGGCGAGTTCAAAGGTGTGAAAATAACAGATTTGATGAAAATTGTATGACATCTTTCAGATTCCATTGAATTGAATTCAACTCCATTAAATTCATCTTGAAATCTTCTTGCTTGATCATTTTTTTTAAATTTAATCAATACCATGAACCTATTATTCTCTTCACTTTTAATCAATCTGAAATGTGAAATGTTCTTAACGAAAGATTCACCAATGAATGATAATAAATCAGTTGGAGACATATATGATGGAACTGCCACAATTCCAACAGTTGTGTCATCTGAATCAACTTCAACGGTTTTATCTTTGGAATCTTCATATTCTCTGAATAGTTTCACAACACCGTATCCCATGTATTTGGCCTTGATCGGCTCTTTTGAGGAATGAAACATCATGTCTAGACAAGTTATGGTTATTGAAGATTGTCTGTAATCCAATTGAGTATGTTTTGATGCGCTTGAATGTGAATTATTTGATTCTTTATCTGATCCAATAAAAATATCCTGGTTTTTAATAGCTTCAATACACCAAATATCTTGACCTTCCGTATTATAAAGAAAAATTTCTATTAAATATCCAGTCATTGATTAACTGAATCTATAATTCTCTTCAAGTAAAGAGAAATGGAATTGTTCTATTTGTGTAGCGATGAGCTCATCGCTCCTAATCACAATACACAATTATTGTAATACTATCATTCAGAACTACAAAATCCATCATAATAATACGTATATATTTAGTATTGAATGTTCTCTTGATTGATTGCTGGCTGTAAACTTTCAAGTAAAGCGTCTTTTTCTTGTTTCAAAACCTTTTTTGAGACCCAACCTCTTCCTGGAATGAAAATTCTTTTCAATGGTTGGCCATATTTATCTGTAGTTGGATGATCAAGAACTGATGGAATTGGTTTCGTAGGATCATGGATATTAATATCAGTTCTTGCCTTTCTTATTGGTTTTTGTTGATCTAAAAACTTCACTGTTCTTCTTGATAAAGAGTCTTCATATTGTTTAACAGATTTGAGAATTAGTCTCAGAGAATTAGCATCTTCTGAATCAGGAACTAACGTTAGCTCCTCTGTTGGAGCATCAACAATTATCTCAGGAGACTCAATGTTTGCACTTTTGGGATCTTCTTCAATATCTTCCTCTTCAAATTTTTGATCAAGAGGAACTTCAACTTTTTCGATTTCCACTTCTTCTTCCCTCTCTTCAATTTGACTAATTGGTTTGACATATCTTACATTATTAACAGTTGAATATACCAATCCAGTAACACAAATCAAAATAAGAAGAGCTTTGAAAGATATACTTTCAATAGCCACCTCAGTCCAAACGAAATCTTCTTCAAGATTATGAATTTCTCTCGAATACTCAAAGATACATTCAGCAGTTTTAAGGATGATTAAATGCGCTCTCTTCTCTTCAGAAACCCATAAGAAGCAACTGTTGATAAGAAAATTAGTAATCAGCTCCATAATATAGAAACATTTTCCAAAATACTCACTTTCCTAATGACTCAATTGATTTTTGAGCTCCAAATAAGACTTCAAAATCTTCAAGAATACCTTTCCTATATCTTTGAAAACATCTTGATGCAACATAATCATACATACAATTGACCATTCCTAAGAAATTACCAGACTGTTCAGAAAGGATCTCCTTTGGTTTATACTTTTCAACTCCTTCTAAAAATGTCCATAACTCCAATTTTAATAGACTTTGAACCAGTAGATAAAGACCAAAAGTACATAAAATAACACCGGAATAGAACTTGATTCTTTCTTCCTTCATATCAGAAATCATTTGGATCTAAACCACATATCAACAACAAAATTGTGTGAAGATATCAATGTTTGTATTTTTATTTTGTGTGTTTATTAAATCTACAGATTTTGATTTTGTGTCATATATTTTAAGATCTACAGATATAGTTTCTCTAAATATATTTGATTTTAAACTATTATACAAGTGAGCGTGGTCTTTCTATTTATTGTTCACCATTAACGAATTGTTGTGCTTTAGCTTTAACGTATTCAGCACCTTTAACATCATTATTTTGTTCTTCTAAACTTAACCATTTAGCAAAAAAAAATCTAGCTTGTTTACGTGAAAGCTTTCTTTGGAAAACTCTTTCAAATAATTCTTCAGCTTTCTTCTTTTCAGATTTTTTGATCTCTTGATCAATATAAACATTCCAAATATCAATACGTTTTGGAACATCTGCAAGTAAACCTTCAAATAATGTTCTACCTTGTTCAGCATCACCTTTACTGAATTCTAGTTGAGCAAATTTACGAACAACTTCAACATGATCACGTTTTGGTAACATTGATAAAGCATCACCTAAGACTTCATGTGCTCTAGTATGATCATTACGGTCTAACAAATAATCACCATAAGAAACCCAAGTTGAAACTGAAGATTTACCAAATTTCTTTGTAATTTTTTTGAATAATTCATCAGCTTTGTTGAAATTTTCTGATAAAACATAGATACTTGCTAGTTTTTGATGCATTGTTAATGAGTCCATATATTCTGTTGATCTTTTGAAAACGTCTTCTAAAGTTTCAGGAGTACCAAAAGTGTTTTCTAAATTTAATAATGCAATCCAAATGTTTAATTTTTCTTGCTCTTCACGATAACTGATTGTTTTCAAAGCACGTTCACCAAGTTCTCTAGCCTTTTCAATTTCACTTAATTGTAATTGGAAAGACATATAATTCATCCAAATGATTGAAGAATTTGGATTACCAATGATTAATCTTTCAAAATCAGATGTAGATTGTGGAGCCTTTGAGTTGATATCACCAGTGGTATCTTCAACAATTTTTTTAGCTGTTTTCTTTTTCTTGGTTTTGGTTAATGTGAAATCTTCTTCATCACTTGATTCCTCTTCTTGAACTTGATCTAAAATTTGTGCAGTCCAATCGAAACCGTTGGTACCTAAACCTGATAAACCATCTGATTTTTCTTTTTCTTCTTCATCATTTTCTTCCTCTTCACTGTCATCATCATCATCAACATCAACATCATCATTTTCAACATCTAGTTCTTCATCAGAATTATCTTCAGCATCAACAAACTGTTCATCTTCATCTTCATCACTTTCTTCATCAGCATCTTTCATTTCTAAATCTTCAGAACCTTCAAAATAAGAAGCTTTCATACCTAAAGATAGTTGTTTCTTTTCATTATCAATCTTTAAAATTTTAACTTTAACATTATCACCTTCTCCGAATAAAGCTTTAACGTCATGAACGATATTATCAGCCATTTGCGTACGATGGCATAAACCACTAATGTTTTTGGTACCAGATAATGAAACGAAAACACCAAAATCAGTAACTGTTCTAATTGTACCTTCAAAGATTTCATCAACTTCTAATTCATCAAAAGATTTCAAAGAGATTAAATCACCTTTAACTTCTGACTCTTTAAGAGTTAATAGAACATTATTCTTACCCTTTGATGAAACTTTGGCAGTGACAATTTGATTCAATTTGAAGAATTTTTTCCAATCTTTTAAGTATGAATCAGATAGATCTGAAACTCTACAATAACCGGCAACTAAAGTACCAAGACCAATAAAGATACCTTTATCAGTGATATTTTTGACAAAACCTTTAACAACATCGCCAACTTCTAAGTCTGATGAGCTTGTGATTAATTTTTCTTTTGCATTCTCGGAACGTAAAGAAACTGAAATTCTTCTATTAGGTTCATCAACGGCTAAAATAACTGCTGGAACAACGTTATTTATTGAATAGATATCTTTTAAATCATCTTCATAATCATTTAATGCATCAGTAATGTATGAGAAACCAACGTAGTTTTTAGCTAATTCAACGTAAACTCCATTATCAGCAATTCTAACGATACGACCTGGTAATTTTTCACCAACTTTAATGTCTTCATATGAAGAGACACCATTTTGTCTTGCGGTTAAAATGATAGAATGTTTATCTAAATCAACTGATTGAACTCTCACTTTAATAGCAGAACCTATTGGGAAATGTTCACGAACATTTTTCAATAATTCAGTGTTATCTGATAAGTCCATGAATGAAATAACAGCATTTGTATTTGGTGATAAAGTGACAAAGAAGAAAGATTCTGAAGATTGATTAATGAAACCAATATGTTCTTCGCCAACATTAAAATCTTCAATGTTTGAAACTTTTAGAGTTTGGAATTTCTTAAGACTTAATTCAACAATGTCCTTATGAGATTTTCTTTCTGTAATAACATGATCATAATCATGGAACCCAATGATTGTAGCATTTATAATTTGGTCAACTTTGAACTGTGATAATGGATTCTTTGGATCTTTAATATCATTATAAGAATCATAAATTTCAGAAATATCAATTCTACCTAAGATATTATCAGCTAACTCAACATTTAAATGTAATTGAGTAACTTGAGTAATTTTAACTTTGATTGATTTACCGACAGTAGTATCACTTAATTTTTTGATTGATTTATCAATTGGATTAATAGCTGGATCATTATCTTTATTACCATTAATAGCTAATAAAAATTTTCTATCTTGATAAAGTTCTAACACTCTAACTGAAACAGATTGATTAATATGATATAATCTGTTCAAATCATCAACTGGTCTAAATGAAGCATTTTTAGGTAAAACTAAACCTACTAAACTACCGTTAAAGCAAACAAAAACACCAGCTTTAGTGATGTTTTTGACATAACCTGGGATTAATTCATTAGAAACGGTTAAATCTTCAAAACTGGTTGGTAATGATTCATCTTTAGCAGCTTTAATCAAAGATTTTTTAGCAGTCAATTCAACTGTTTTTTTTGTATCATTTTTATTTAGAACTAAAACTTCAATTTTAGCACCAATTTCTAATTTCTTGAAAATAATACGATTATCTTCAAAGGAACCATCAGATAAATGAGAATCAACGATACCACCTCTTAATTTATTTTTAGAAATTTCAACAGTGATGACGTTTTTAGATTTTTCAACAACTGTTGCCTTTAAGACAGATCTACCAACTTTTAAAGATTCAAAATCTTTTAATTGATCTTCTGTTGTATCATTACCTGATCTGCAAGTGACATAAACTTTTTTATTTTCGGGATCAAAGTTAGTGACTCTAACGTTAACGGTTTGACCTAATTTCAAAACGTCTTCTGGTTTTCTAACAAAAACTTCAGAAATCTCATTTTTTGGTAAATAAGCTCTAATGTTACCAAAGAACGAAACAAAGACACCATTGGGTAAAAATTGTTGAACGGTAGCAACTGATTTAGCACCGATTTTAATATCATCTAAAGAAGTAATGAAATCTTCAGCTTCAACTAATGATTTCTTTAAAGTTAATGAAATAACACCTTTGAATCTTGAAACGTTTAAAACTCTTCCTTTGACTTTTGAACCGATTTTGTATTTTCTTTCTGGATTGGTCATTATAGTATCTGTGATTTGTAATGAAGAACAAGTAGCTTCATATTCATCCATGACTTTCATAACTAAACCTCTTTTTGGGGAAATTTCAACAACTTTACCGGTGACTAAAGTACCCACTGGGATATCTTGTGCTCTCATATATTCTTTTTCAACAACCTCTTTATCTAAGGTTAAATTATAAAGATTATCAACTGTGGAATAACCTAAGATTCTACCTGGATGTTGGGTACCTTCATAGAAAACATTAGTGATATCAGGACCTTCAAGACCTGTTTTAGAAAGATGAACACGACCAAATCTATCACCACCAAATTTAACGTATAGATAATTCGAATCACGTCCTTTGATGCTGACTGATTCAATGACTTGGCTAACTGGATATGCTTCTAATGGATTAGAAGAGTTTTCTGAGTCATATGCTGTTTTTTTCAATTCGACAGTATGTGGTAATGAAGATAAATATAATTTTGATGCACCACCTGACATTATAACTGCTAAGACTCTTGCTTTAACAGTGGTACCAATTGAAAATTTAGCTTTGATTTCCTCTTCATTGTATGAATTCAAATGAGAATAATTGATGGAAGCATCAACAAGACCTAAAATCTTAGCAGTGACACCATTTTCCGAAACGTCATTGATTAAAGCATCAACTAGGTTACCTGCAACGATGGCATCAATTGATGAAACAGTGGTAACAATATCTGTATCTGCGGTGGTCAGTTTGACGTTGATGATTTTACCCTTCTTTGAGACGATAGTTGTGAATAAAACAGAACCGGTTAAGATCTCATTTGGATTCAAACCAACTAATCTAATTTCTTTATTTGAAATGAAACCGTTGAATTTTTTTCTACCAATATCAAGAATTAAACCATGATCTTCCACACTTGAAACAGAGACCTGTAAAGTGTTACCTGGAATGAAATCTTCTTCGGATTCTAATGATTTATTAACATCTTCTGGATTGATTGATAATTCAATATGCTTCTTTTGATCTTTTGATTCAGTTGCAGGTTCAACGACTAAAGCACGTAACCACTGACCAACTTTGAAATATTTATTTAAATTTGGAGTTTCATTATTTTCATTATTGTTTTCATCATCACTTTCGTCATCACTTTCTAATGAAGCTTGTAATTTTTCATTAATTTTATTAGAAATTCTGGTGATTGGAACAAAAGCAGTTAAATTATCAGCTAATGCTAGAACGATGTTCAATTTTGTGATTTCTAAGATTTGACCAAAGACATAAGCACCAGGCACAACGTTTCTAAAAGATAATGTTTCAATTGGGATTATTTCTTCTTCAACTAAATCTTTAGCAGGTTTGGCAGTCTTTGTAGTTTTTCTCTTTTTTGGAGCACGATTATTAGATTCACCTTCCTTACCAGTACTTTCTGATTCTTTACCAAATAAGACATCACCAGCAACTTCATTATTAACTTCTTTTAATTCTAAAGCAGATAAAGTAGAAGCACCACCTCTAGGAAATGATATTTCACTTGTATCTAAGATTGATCTTTCTGGTGCCTGAGTTGTATCTTCCCTGACCAAAGGAGATTCCTTTTTGGCATCAGATCTTCTTCTCTTAGTGATAGCCATCGTGGATGTATGAGACTAATAGAGTAAAGAGTTATGATTTGTATGTTATTGTAAGTACTTATTTACTTGATTTAAAAAAAAAAAAATCAAAAAAAATTTACTCTCGAGTGCCCTAATCGTTTCTTAATCAGGAAATAGCAGATGAGCTTGAGATGAGTATGATGAAATTGAAGAAATAATGCGATACTGAAATGGGATTACGATGATAGAGGACACTAGAACACCGACTAAGTGATTTTTCGCCAATTTAAAGCACAAAATTACGATAATTGGTAGTGAAATATCAACATGAATTACAAATTAGAATCGTACAAAATGTGTCAATTACTTGAAAATTTAAATTGATATCTATACACACCAAAGGTCCTTATTTTAACAGTTGACCAATGACTTTGGACAATTTGGTAGCAGCAACGTCTTCACTTGAGATTTTGGTGGTTATGAAATCAGAGTTTTTATTCTTTAAATAGGTTTGTTCGATCAATTTTGAACTGTGTTCATCGACAATAGAACCAAATTCTTTATTCTTAACGATGAATTCTTCAAATTTGTTAACAATAAGTAGCTCGTAAAGAGAGATCAAGTTTTGAATTTTAGTATGGTAGTCATTTTGAATTGCAAAGATTGACGCAGGGAGTAAATGTAAATATAAAGCGAAATCTTGATCGGTAAATTCAATTAAACCTTGGATCAAGACCTTGATGGTTGATTCTTCTCTTTCTTTGCTGTTGTCTTCACTGAGCTCATATAGTTTCAATAATGCTAAATTTGAATTCAAATCACTATAATCATTTTCATATTGGTTTTGTAAGTAGTCTTGAAGTTCTTCAATAACGGAGATGTCGTATCTCTTTAAACTGGATATGATTTCATTTATTGATTCTGGTCTTTGAGGCAATGGTTGGGTAAGTCTGTCGCTCATTTTGTGGTGAAGATGTGGAGTAAATTATGTGATTTTATGATTTAATTACAATTTTGTCTTCATTCGATGAAAAACTTTAAATCCGAACACCACGAAATAATGAACTATGTACTATGTATTATAAGAGGGTTACGTATTAGCTTATTTATTACTTATGAGGACAGGAGTCCATTATCAGTTGGAAGCATTTCTCATTGAGAGGAAACAGTTCCACACAACACCGACTTGATTTAATTGTTAGTATAAAATTTGGTTTAAATGGGTAGTTATCAATATACTCACTGGATGATGAAAATGGAACTTGAAACCTTTTAGGCATCACTAAGAAATTAATGAATTGAACTAATGGCCATATCATATAGTTCACTGCCAATGTGCTGAAATATATCTTTCTTATTTTTTCAGATAATGTGACTTTATCACCTCCTTCTAATATGAAATTAGAGTAAGTGAAAAAACAGAACAATGAGATGGGTGAATAAACCAATTGATCAGACAAGACTCTTTCTAAGGCAGAAACAAACGTTGGTTCCGAGTTATAAAAATGGTTTAGGACCCAATACCAACATTTCTGACAAAATGCCATTATGAACCCCCAAAATATAAAACCGACAAATCTATGAAAATTAAAGATATCCTTGTCTGTTTGTTCTGATAATTGTTGATAATTATTCTCACTTAAACTATTGGATCTGTTTCTTGATAAATTCGAAGTGTCACCATAATCGGTATAAAACGAATCATCGATATTGTTACTATCTCTAAATGAATTTAACGATATCGTTGAATGAGATCTGAGTCTAATACCACCACCATGTGCCATTGCATAAAAACATGAGAGACTTTGTGCTAATGTGTCTGATAATCCAAACAATAAAGTATTTGAAGTAACGATTGTTAATAATGGAGATCTCTCGTATAACGATTCATATTTGTAAATAAGTTTATATAATAATAAAACAAAGATTGTCAATATACACCAGTTCAATAATGGAATATTTATGAGTTTGTACTGTGCAAAATAACTGATGATCTTGTAGTAATATGTTTGTTTATATCTATCATTAATTGACTGTAGTTGAGATTCTTGATCATTATTAGAGGGTAGTGTTATGTCTATAGTTACATTAGATTCGTTTGTATTTCTTCTTGTCAATGGAAGACTTGTTGTTGCTGTGATGGGAGATGGAAGTGCCATTGAGTGCGATGAAATGGATCAACTGAACTAAATTGAATATTGGAATAAAAAAATGTGTCATTAAACTTGAATAGTTAGGGCTACTTCATTTTTGTGTACAGAGTCACGTGCTTTAAACCTGGGCTCTGTTTGAGGTTTTGTGACTTTTTTTCTCTCCAGAGTTTCCCCGAATTCGCGAAAAGTGAAAAATTCACAAAGATTTCCACACAAAAAAGTTCGCGAATTGGCGCCAAACTCGAATTTGTTAGAGGAATTTTCCTGGTTCGCGACACATCTCGAAAAAGTTTCCCAAACTCGAAAAACAAAATTTACAAAGATTAACAATTACAGAGAACAATCACCAGTCCTTCAAGTCAATAAGTCAATATGTTTATTCCAAAAGAAGAAAGAACTAAGATTCACCAATACTTATTCAGTGGTATGTACACAGTAGTACGGAGTCAAATAGGTTATTCAAATGTCCAGTTTGGAAAGTGCGAATTGTTAAGTCAATAGTAATTTAAAGAAATGTCATATGGTTTAAGTTAATGTGTCATCAAGAAAAGTAGTAAAATATATGTGAGAGAGCATAAGAATCAAAAGAGCAGAACATATGTCCATTTGGTCCAAGTTTCGAATTTCAATGAACTTTCAAATAAAATAATTTCATAGCGAACAGTAATCTATAGAGATAGGAAGAACAACATGCCAAATTTCGATGATTCAATTCAAAATAATACAATGAACCAACCAACATATCACTGTCAATATGGAGATATACTTCCAACGAACTCAACATGTCAGAACTCACTTCAAGAAAAATCACACTCACTTTCATGTGATATAGGAAACCTATATACTCCAAACACATTATCTTTTTGTCCAGATTTACTAACAATATTACCACAGAAGGTGTTGTCGTTGCTAAAAAAGATTACAACCAAGCTAAACATGAAGAAATCGACACCAGAAACCTTTACGTTATCAAAGCTTTACAATCATTAACTTCAAAAGGTTACGTCAAAACTCAATTCTCATGGCAATACTATTACTACACCTTAACTGATGAAGGTCTTGAATACTTACGTGAATACTTACACGTTCCAGAAGGTATTTTCCCAAAAACCAGATTACAAGATACTGTTGCTGAAAGACCAAGATACTCTAGAAGAAACTAGATTTTGCTACAATAGGTGTTGTAATTTTGTAAATGAGTTAATATAAAAATATCATTAGGTAAAATTATAGATGTAAAGCGAGAGATCAATTTCCGATAAATGTCATCACTATCTTCAGTCTAGTAAAAATTAATAGTGACAGGTAATTTGTGGTAGTAGACTCCTGTTTAGGGCTGCGAAAATCCCGGTCATGTGATGTTTCACAGGGCTATTTCGCGGTTTCAGCAAAACACCCAGACATTTGCTCAACGCAAAAATATCCAAACTGGAAAAAAAACAATTTCAAGAATCGTTAAACTAGAACTAAATGAACCTTGTTGAATAGAACTTATTTAAATCAAGATGAAATTAAACATTTCTTACCCAACTAACGGTACCAACAAATCCGTTGACATTGATGACGACCACAAATTACGTGTCTTCTACGAAAAAAGAATCGGTGCTGAAGTCGAAGGTGACTCAGTTGGTGATGAATTTAAAGGTTATATCTTCAAAATTGCTGGTGGTAACGATAAACAAGGTTTCCCAATGAAACAAGGTGTTTTATTACCAAACAGAGTTAAATTATTATTACACGACGGTGTCTCATGTTACAGAGCTAGAAGAAAGGGTGAAAGAAAGAGAAAATCTGTTAGAGGTGCTATTGTCACTCAAGATTTATCTGCTTTACATTTAGTTATCACTAAAGAAGGTGAAACTGGTATTGAAGGTTTAACTGATGTTCAAAATCCAAAAAGATTAGGTCCAAAGAGAGCTAACAGAATTAGAAAATTCTACGGTTTGACCAAAGAAGATGATGTTAGAGATTTCGTTGTTAGAAGAGAAATTGTTAAAGGTGATAAAGTTTACACTAAAGCTCCAAAGATCCAACGTTTAATCACTCCAAAAAGACTTGAAAGAAAACGTGCATTAAAAGCTCAAAAGATCAAGAATGCTCAAGCTTCAAGAGATGCTGCTGCTGAATACGCTCAATTATTAGCTAAACGTTTACATGAACGTAAAGTTGAAAAAGGTGAAGCTAAAAAGAGAAGAGCTTCTTCTTTAAAAGCTTAAGTGTAATGATTAGGGGGTTGTAAACATAATGAAATATAGTAATATCAAAAATTTATTAAAAAGATAGTGCAAAGTTGGATCTTTTTGTATTAGATGAGTCTAATATTGTTTTGTTTTTGCACAATTCACATTTTTATATAAAATAAACTGTAAAATAAAAAAATAGGAAAAGGTACTTGATTGTAGTGCTGTAAGTAGTGTGGATTCTGGACTGAATTTAGTGTGGAATTATAGTACTGTGTAAGTACTTATCAAATGTCGACGCCATCCGGACACCACACTTAAAAATGTTAATTTAGTGCCATAGGCAAGAATTGCAGCTAATTATAGTGCTTAGAAACTGCTGTAATTAAAGAACAACAATGGCTGGAGATGACTTATACGTATGTCACAGTACTGCACTTTTCACTCTTCAACTACTAACTAACTGTTCATATAAAGTCCTTTCCAACTCCATCTGAGGCGTTTGGAATACGAAACACCAATCAAAGAAAACCTCCACCTAGCACAAACTCTTCTAATTATACAAGAACCCCACCATTACATCCAACTCAAGCAAGTACTCATATTAACCCTATCCAAACAAATCAACAGCAGTTTCCTCAACAAAGATTTGTTTCAAACCCACAGGTCCATCAACAGAATAATACCATAAGACCACAACAAAAGCAAATAAATCCCAATTATAGTAGGTCTCAACCTTCCACTCCATTCACACAGAACTCTCCACAATATAACCTAGTATATCAACAACCTAAACAAGAATACTCATATTCGCAGTCACAAACTCAACTACAACAAGTTCCACAACAAGCTCCGCAACCATTAACACAACCTCAAAGAATTCAACAACAAAAACCTAGAATCACTTCAGCTCCATCTTCATACAGTCCCCCAAAGGCACAATATCAGCAACAATTACCTGTCTTACCAAAGGATCCAAACCATAGAATTGATCCCTCCCAAATTTTAGAACGTCAATTAAGAGAATTATTTGATCGTGTTGATAGAAATAGAGATGGTACATTAGATGAAACTGAATTAGCGAACGCACTTGCCAATGATGATGGAACACGATTTCAAGCTAGCACAGTCAAAGTCATGATGAAATTATTCGACGCTGATTCTTCTCATGGCTTAGAATTCAAAGAATTTTATCATTTATGGAATTATATCTTACATTGGAGGAAAACTTTTGAAAAATATGATGTTGATCATAATTCTAAGATCTCATTTGGTGAATATCAAACAGCAGTGGAAAGTTTTGGATATAGATTACCTACAGATATCGTATTGTTTGTGTTTCAAAAATTTGGAGATTTCAACACAAATAAACCAATGACTTTGAAATTCGATATGTTTGTCGAAAGTTTGATTTGGTTGTTACGTTGTACGAATATTTTCAAAAAGTTTGATTTGAAAGGAAATGGGATCGCAACTATATCATTCCAGGATTTCGTTCATGAGATTCTGTCATTTATATAATTCAAATCAATAATAATTAGGTTCTTTGGTACCAATTCAATAACTATACAATCAAACTCAGATAAGAAAACAATAGGTATAGAAGAATTATTAATATAGTATAATTTATTTATTACAAATAGCAGTAGCCTCTTTAGCTACAGTAACCCCATTAATCATTTTGTTCGAGTTAGTAGAACTTTACCATTGAAGGTAATTATTAATAAGGTATAAACTAAATTAAGTAGAAACTTCACAAAAGAGTGAGTTTAGTGATGAATAAATTTCACGTCCTAGTCTAAGTAAGCAAAGTGAGCTAAATCCGTAAATCCGTGATATCATCTTTTGTTACACAAAACCAAAAGTAAAACAGTTCACAAAAACAAACACAAAAAAATATGTGTTATCAAACTTGTGATGTTCGCTCTCTTATCCTCTAAATAAATCCAGTAATATCAGTTATGAATTTAACGACTCTGAACAACACGCATCAGAGAACGATTTCTGAAAACAAGCTGAAATATGACACTTTCAGATCGAACAGGAAGCTCAATTCTGAACTATCCGCCAAAGCAACTTACGATTCCAAATACTCAGTTGGCATTGAGTCTTTACCAAAGCAAACTGAAGAATTGAAAGCAAGAAACGGTGCCACTCTTAATTTCTTGTTAGTTGGTCAAATTGGGTTAGGTAAAACTACCTTCATCAACACCCTTTTTGGTACCCCCCTCTTACCTAATATTTGGCATAATATGGAAGATGTCAAACCAAATATAGCATTTCCAAAAACAACAAGCATTGTCAAACATACTTTATCCTTAACTGAAATTAATTTTGATTTAGAATGCTCTATTATTAGTACTCCAGGGTTTTGTGATTCAATTGATAATCAATTTTCTTATGTTCCAATCACAGAATATATTGACCAACAATTGAGATTGTATATGTTCCAAGAAGAGCAGCCAGATAGATCAAAAGTTGTTGATAACAGAGTTCATGTTTGCCTATATTTTATCAATCCAACTTCCAAAGGTTTATCTGCTAGTGATATTGAAGCTTTAAGACATATTTCAAATAGAGTTAATTTAATACCAGTCATCGCTAAAGCTGACACTTTAACTGTTGAAGAAGTAAAAGAAATTAAAGAGTTGATCCGTCAAATTATTGATATTCATGAAATTAAGATCTGCGAACATATTGAAGATGAGGAAGTGAAATCAAAAATTTTAGAACAAGTCCCTTATTCCATCATTGGATCAGAAAACTTTGTTATTAAACCTGATGGATCCTCTGTTAGAGGTAGAAAATATGACTGGGGTATTGCAGAAGTTGATAATGAAGATCATTGTGATTTTTCCAAGTTGAAAAACGTTTTATTAGCAACTAACATGATTGATTTAATTTCTTCTACCGAGTCTTATTTTGAAAGATGTCGTGATAAGTTGATAAAAACCAGAATTAATGAAGCAAAAGAGAAACTAGAAGAAGGCGATAAATTAATTGAAGGGTTTGACTTTGAAGACATTGGTAAGAATGGCTTAAGAAATTATGAAGTCTTATCTAGATTCAACAAATCAGTTGTTGATGATTTAGTCATTGAATGGAATCCAATCTTTGTTCAAAAACAATTGATTCAAAGAAAGAAGTTCAATGAAATTGTTGCATTTGAAGAGAGAAAATTCAAAGATTGGAAGAAGGCTTTATTTGCCAAACAAAATCTTTTAAATGAAGAAATTGAAGAGTTAAGTACAGAAGTTAAAAGATTGAATGAAACTGTTCATCAATTACAAAAACCGGTTAGTGAAGAGCCGGTTTCCATTCCTGAAGAAAGTCAATTAGTTCCACCAGATTCAGCTTCGTCCGCCAAAGCGATTGAAGCAAATTGAAATTGCTAGTAAATTGGTGATATACTCATAGCTATGTAATGAATTTAATGTGTGTTCAATGTGTTGATATGTAAAGAAATGATCTTATCTCTCGAGTGTGGTAAGTACGAAATAGAAGCCCTTACCCTCATGGCACTGTGCACCTCTGTGCCCCACACAAACGCTCATTTACTACTCAAAAAAAATCTATACGAGATGAGCTTGATTCTACTCCTGTTCTTCATATTAATAACTACCCAAACCTTTACTAACACTTGAAGGGAGAATGGTTGATATTCTATATGGACCTAAAAAGGTACGGAACTTTTTTTGGGGTGAACCACCAGTAGATCCAAAAGAAGCTAAATTGTTGTTCAAAATAGATTGTTTTGTCTTAAGTTTTTGTTGTTTAAGTTATTGGGTAAATTATTTAGATCGTACCAATTTAGCTAATGCGTTTGTTTCTGGGATGGCTGAAGATCTAGGAATGCATGGTAATGAATATAATATAATCAACACTGTGTTCACAATTGGTTATATTATTGGTATGATTCCGAATAATTTAATTTTATTGAAAGTTCCACCAAGATACTGGTTATCATTCTGTTGCTTTGGGTGGGGATTTCTAACTTTAGCAATGTTCAAAGTAAGTAATTATAAGCAAATTTGTGCGATTAGATTTTTTCAGGCACTATTTGAAAGTTCAACATTTACAGGAAGTCATTTATTGTTAGGATCATGGTATAATGCAGAAGATAAAGTTAATGAACATACTGGATTAGCACAGACTTCAGAATTGACTAAAAGATCTGCCATCTTCACTTCATCTGGGTTATTAGGTTCAATTTTCAGTTCATTTATGCAAGCTGCAATTTATACAAATATGAATGATTATAGAGGATTAGCTGGTTGGAGATGGTTATTCATTATTGATTTTATCATCACGATTCCAATTGCATTTTATTCATTATTTTGTTTTCCTGATACTCCAGAGACTTGTAAAGCATGGTATTTCAGTCAAGATGAAATCAAATTAGCACAAAAAAGAGTTAAAAATCCAACAATGAAGAAAAAATTTGGATTAGATGTTTTTAAAAGAGTTATTTGTAATTGGCATTTTTATTTGTTTAGTTTGTTATGGATATTTGGAAGTCTGAATGAATCATTTGCATCAAACAGTTTATTTGCAATTTATCTAAAACATTTTAATTATTCAGTCAGTGATAGAAACCATTTTCCAATGGGTGTTTACGCAATTGGAATCGTTTCCACAGTAGGCTCTGCATTGTTTGTCGATCATACAGGCGGTAGATTCCATTGGATGATTGCGACATATATTTCAATCTTTTTACTAATCGGTTCAATTTTGATATTGATTAATCCATATAATAGACCATTACAATTTATAGGACAATACCTTGGCGGGGTTGCTTATGCTGGTCAGGCTATTTTCTTTGCTTGGGCTAATTTAGTGACTAGGAATGATTTACAAGAGAGGGCTATCGTTATCGCATCAATGAATATGTTTGCAGGTGCAGTTAATGCTTGGTGGTCTTTAGTTTTTTATAACGTTTCAACTGCTCCTGAGTTTGAAAAAGGTTGTTATTCAATGATTGCAACTACTATTGCAACTGCTCTTTTAGCTTATTTGATTAGAGTTTTACAATTGAGAGATAATAAAGTCTTTTTAACAACCGTTGATGATGCAATTGAAGATGATGATGATGATGATGAGGTTATTGAAAATTTGGATACTAATATTGAAGAAGAGAAGGCCGTTGAATTTAGATCAGCAATTGAAATCCAAGAAAAGTAATTCGTATATATATAGTCGTATTTAAGAGATTAACTATTTATTATAACTATCTTAGTAAAATCTCGTTAATTAGGTTGCATACTTCATTATTCATTAGCATTTGGGAAAGATAGTTTTAATCTTTCAGCAAGTATTGAAAATTCAGGCGTATCTAGTTCACCATAGTATTTCAATCCTTCAATAAACCCATTCAAATGTTGACTAAATGTATCTAGATATTCATTTAAATAAGTATTTAATTTCTCTTGTCTTTCCAAATTTTTATTATAATCATAATGCTGACCTTTCAATCTAGCACTATATTTTTCAAATAGTTCAAAATTCAGTAAAATTAAAACTTTTCTTAATGATAGAACAAAATTTGAGTAACCACTTATAATTTGAATTAATTTACTGAAAAGTTTAATTAATTTCTCATTAGTTAGAATTGATGTTTTCAAAACAACGTTTAAGAATTTTTGTAAACTTGAACCGATTTCTTCACATTCAATAATATTATTATACTCGTTTTCAAAGTTGGACCAATTTTGTTCGATCACATCTATAGTCATAAACTTAAAGTAAATTCTGAAAAAATCTTTCATTCTATCGTGTAAAGATCTTGCTCTTGAAATCCATTTTGGAGTCGGTTTCTCAAAATATTTGTATTTCCAAATTTTATTTTTATTAATTTCTAACCATGATTCATTTAATAATTGATCTGTGAAATGTAAATTGATCAAATGTCTGAAAATTAATTGATATTGAGTTATATTTGTTCTTGAAATTATTAGATTTAAAGGAAATGGTAAAACTATATCAAAATTTAAATAATTTATTGCTCTTAAACTCTCTACTGATTTAGACTCATTCATACTTTCATCGTCATTAGCATCTAAGGTTTTTGAAATAAGTTGTTTGATTGAATCAAAATTATTTGAGTGTAATGCAACTTCTGCGTCTATAGCTTCAACTTTTAAAATTTCAACAAGATAATCATAAATCGATTCTTTTTCAACTGTAATATTTAGTAGCTGTGCGATCAAATTATTTTCATTATTATCATCGTATATAGCATTGAAAGATCTTTTTAATCTTGAGTTTGAAACGTTATTATGAGGTTTTTTAAGTTCTGATGTAATTGAGGTTAATAATTTATTTATTTTTAGTGAACTTGGTAATAGATAAAAAATTTTCAACTGTAGTAGAATATTTTTGAGATCATATCCATTTATAAACATATCAATAATATATCTGTTTGAAATAGTATAAGCCTCTTCTAAGATTAACAATAAATTTGAAGAATCCAAACTTGTAACAAGATTATTTGAAAATGAATCGAGTTTAACACCACATTCTTTTAGAACGTCTAAATATTTCCCTGTTAATAAGACTTTAAATTGAGAATCTCTATTTGCAAATTGTTTTGGTAAACCATCTGTTCTTATAATAAACTTAGAATTCCAATACTGTTCAGCATTGAAATTATTTAGTTTGAAATCATGCACAAGATTAGTAGATATAAAGAATTCATCAAATGGATCATTCAATTCACCTTTGGTTATCCAATCATTTAACATTAAAACGTAACTTTTACTTACATTTTTCAATAATAAAGTCAAGAACTCATTTGATTTGAAGTCTCCAACATTTGAATCCAGTCTTTCTTGAATTATTTGAATCACTAGACCACCTTTCACAACGTGATGACTGGTTGAATCTGATAATAAATCAATTGATCCAGTTTTTTGTAAATCAGTTCTAATGTTAGCAACAAAATTATCAAATGCATTTTTTGGAGTTTCTTTATGTCTAGTTTCATTCAAAGTATATATATTCATTATTATTTCATATAGATGGGTCATATTATAAGTGACATTAGTCCTTAAATCTTGTTCTAATTGTCTTAATGAAAAATCTTTATTGAACTTAAATTGATGACTGATATTATCAATAAACTTGACATATTTTCTTAAAAATTGTCTTATTTCATGAACAAATGATTGTAATACTTGACCATATGAAGAGGAGCTGAAAATCTCTGTGAATGTAGTCAATGCAACGTACATTTTGCTCAAATAAACCAATTTTTTAGTTAAATCTTTCAAACTTGAGTCCAAATTCTTATTAATCCTATAATCCGGCCCTTCCTTCCTTAGTACTTCAACTTCAGGTGAATATCTCTCAACATACCTTATATAAAACCCTTCCAAACCTATCAACACGTATAATAAATCATCTATGATCAAAGCTTCTTGTACTCTTGTATCTCTTATCTCACTTAATGCAGCTGGCTTGACCTTTGAATTTTGGGAGTAGCTCGGTTGGAAGTTCACCTGTCTTGCACCCAGACCAGCCTGTGGATCCCTCACTAGCACAACCGATTCACCCATGCTGATTTTGACGACAAATTTATTTAAAACCTCAAAATGTAAACAAATAATCAAAACAAAAAAAAAAATAAGTCGCGAAAACGTGAATTCCGGGTGACTTCCATCTTTTTTATTTTCATTCTAAAATCGCCACTAACAAACTAAAAGATAAACCAAATTCAAATCAATTTCATTAAAAACTCCATCAGAATATCATACAATGTTTCTCACCAGAAGTGAATACGATCGTGGTGTCAGTACGTTCTCCCCAGAAGGTCGTCTTTTCCAAGTAGAGTACTCTCTAGAAGCAATTAAAGTAAGTCAAATTCAACCAAATAGATGGGGAATTCATCATACTAACCGTTATACCTCATTAGTTGGGTTCAACAGCTATAGGGATTGCTACCAGTGAAGGTGTTGTATTGGGTGTGGAGAAAAGAGTCACCTCATCATTATTAGAATCTTCATCAATTGAAAAAATTGTTGAAATTGATACACATGTTGGTTGTGCCATGTCAGGTTTAACAGCAGATGCAAGATCAATGATTGATCATGCTAGAGTCAGTTCAGTCAATCATTCTTTATATTACGATGAACCAATTGGTGTCGAGAGTTTAACCCAATCCGTTGCTGATTTAGCATTGAGGTTTGGTGAAGGTGCATCTGGTGAAGAAAGACTAATGTCAAGACCATTTGGTGTTGCTCTATTAATTGCTGGGTTCGATAAAGAAAAAGGTGCTCAATTATATCATACTGAACCATCTGGGACTTTTTATAGATATGATGCTAAAGCCATTGGTTCCGGTTCTGAAGGTGCTCAAGCTGAATTACAAAATGAATACCATAGTTCATTAACACTTAAAGAAGCTGAATTATTAATCTTGAAGATTTTAAAGCAAGTTATGGAAGAAAAATTAGATGAGAACAACGTTCAATTGAGTTCTGTTACTGAATCAGAAGGGTTTAAAATATATGATAATAAAGTTACTTCTGAAATAATCAAGGTTTTGAAAGAACAAGAAACTGAAGAAAATCCAGAGGCATAGAGATCATGAAATAAATAAACAAAAAAAAAAAAGAATTATTACGAAGCTTAACCATTTAATTGTAGTATAAAATCACTGTTTATTTTATGAATTACTCAACTAAATGAGAATATTCAGGAACTTCTTTGACTTTTGAATTGAAGAATTTTTCTAATTTATTTGCATTTTTATAATATGTTGTATTTTCACCATTATAACTTCTACAATTCTTGAAAATTAATTTTGCATCATAAACAAATTCTTCCATAGTTGAATAATGATCATTTTCTAGTTTTTGTTCCATTGTACTTAAATCCATCGGTTCTTTGATGACTTGATAATAATCTGGAACTTCTTCTTTATTAACAGGAGTTGCAAAAGGCCATGAAGCTGCGTTGTTTTGAAGCTCTGTTAATAGATGTTGCATGTAAGCATGGTGCGGTGATCTTCTCGGTCTTTGTGCTAATTCATCCATTTCTGGAGTCCAACCACTTTCTTTTAAACCTGGAATTGACATTGGATCAATTGGTTTTATATTTGATAAATCTTTGAATTGTTTTAATCCAGGTCTAACTAAATGACTTTTGGAAACTTCTCTTATTTTTCTTTGAATTGCAACTTTTTGTAATAATAGAATCTTAGCACTGTCGAGATACCGTATTCTTGGTAACATTGAACATTGCATTAATGTACCACCTTCATAATCTTTGATATAACCCATCCAAACTTGTTTATCTAGCGTTATCTCCTTTGTAAACCCTTGTTTCTTGAAGTAACCGATAGCATAGTTATCAGCATATGTTAAAAAATATTTAATTGGCGAAGTTGCTCTAACATAGTCTTTTAAATGATTCATTAAATGAGCACCATAACCTCTAACTTGTTCAGTTGAACTGATTGCACAAAACACAATTTCTGCAAATTCTCGAGAATCAAACGGTCTGTATGTGATACCACCAACAACTGTTAGTGGTTTTCTAACAACTGCCATTGATAAATGACTTCGATCATAGACTAATCTTGATATATATTCTCTAGGCATCTTAGGTAATTGTTTTTGGAAAATATTCTTAAGACCAGTAAGAACCATCATGTTTTCCTTTGTGTTATCATTATTGACGACTCTAAATTCGATTTTACCTTCCCTTTCTTCCAAAACTGACGGTCTTTCTTTGAAAGTATAAGTTTCACCATCATATTCAAAAGTAGTTGTACGTTTAGCTTCATCATCTATATCATCATCATCCTTTTTATCCCCATCTGCAATTGCGACCTCATCTTCATCTTGCTCTTGCTCTTCATCTTCATTATATTCTTCATCGTTATTTTCATCTTCATCATCATTTTTATCGTCATTATCATCAACATTATTAAAATCATCATCTTCATCCTTCAGTTTAACTCTTTTCGCCAATGGTTCATCATCTTGTATGTCAATAGACGTTCGTTTTGAGTCTTCCACCATCAGATAACAGCAACTCAACAAATTTGATCCTCTTTTATTTCAACTTTTCGATAATTCAATTATGTTTCGTAATTTCTCTCGAGATTTGTGTAAACAAAACCAAAAAATATTACATAATCATCAGATAATCATAAGTCCGAAATTCCGAGATCTTTACAGGTAAATTTCCATAATAAATAAAAAATCATTAAATATAAATATAAGTAAACAATCATATGCTTCATAATATGATCACCAATCTTCATCATCCGTGAATGATTCTTCTAATGAAGCAACTGCTTCTTCTGCCCTTCTATGTACTTCATCTAGTCCACTCACAATTTCAATGTATTTGGAATCATTTAATGCACTTTTAACAAATTCCCATCCATTTGCTTTGAATTCGTTAACGATATTCATTGAACAAGCTGAACAGTTTTCAAAAGCTGGTGTTTCCAATTTCAATATTTGATAATTTGTTAAAAATCCTCTTAATTGATGTGATACTTCTCCCAGTATTGTTGTATCTTTAGTAGTAGCTTGATTTTTCAATGGATGTTGTAAGATTGATACGACTAATTCAACGGCTAATGATGATGCCAACATTGCAACACCTGGTCTTGTAACAGTACACATCTGATCTAAGGTACGATCAGTTAAACTATCCATTGGAGCAACGACATCATTACAGAAGTAACAACCTAGATTACCATCGTTGCCGTGTCTCATCACTAAATAACTGTCAAATCCTAATGCAGCATTAATCATGATCTTATTATGAACATTACCTAACACTGTTGGTAACCATCTTGTTTCTCTTGAGTCTGTTAATAGAAACACAACATCATGTTCTTGAATCAATGATTCTAATTGTTTAAATTCTTCATACTGTTTAGATTCATTTGTAATTGGATGCCCGATCATTGGGATCTCTAGGTCATAACCTTTTGAATTAACTAATGGGAATATTCTCTTTAGTGCTTCTGAAGCTTGTAAAGATTTGGATTTATCAACATCTTCAAAATTGAACAATGGTTGTCTTACTGGATTTGAAAAGGAGACTTTCCCATTATCAACAAATGTGATATGTCTTACACCCCAACCAAGTAATGCCCTAGAAACATAACTACCTAAAGTCCCAGCACCTAATAATAAGAATTTAGTCTCTTTCAAGATATCTAGATTTAATTCTGGAGCAATTCTCCATTTCATTAGTTTAAGGTTTAAATCAACTGATTGTTCAGCAAGTTTAATTGGATCAAGTAATGAAGATAATTCTGATAACTTTGGACCTAATTTGTTTTGTAAAGTGCGTTCCCACCCTGATACTTTAGATGTATCTGTTTCAATATTTCTTAAATCTAATTGAAAAGACTCGCCTTTCAACCTGAAAACGTTGACCTTAATTGTATTAAATCCATGGATAGATAAAGCAGTAAGGAAATTGTGTAGAAATTTTGATGGTTTGTTTGGAATTAAACAAGAATCAATGAATCCAATTTCAATTGAGTTAGTGCTGTTGGAGATGTTTAATGAAGATAATGGCAAACATTTTCCTTTTTGGATTATGAAATAGCCAAATTGATTTTTATCTTTAATGAAATCTTGGACATTATCAGGAATCACATCAACTTTAGTATTATTCAAAACTTCCCATTTTGAATACAAACTTGGATTTGAAATCCAATAATAGAATTTGAATTTCTTTAAATCGGCAAAACAAATCATATCTAAAGAGTTCAATAACGAAGGATTGGACAAGAATGATTTATCTTTGATGTATGATAATATTAACTCAGATTTTTGTCTTAAGAATTCAGATTTATCTAAATTTTTGAATTCTTCAATGGTGTTGAAATTAACAAGGGTTGAGTTTAAGAACAGCACAGAGTCTTTTAAATACAGAGACGTGTCTATTTCACTGAAACTTGAGGATGATAAATTGATGGCAGTTGGTTCATTGGTTGGTAATGATTTGATGTTTATGGTTGCAAATATCGATTTTGTACTTGAATCTAGTTTGAATTCATCTAGTTTTAAATTTGACAATTTTTGAAAGAATGAAGAATCAACAAATGACCTCAACTGAGTGAATTTAAGCGTATTTGTGTCAGCCATTTTCTTTACTTTTATAAAGTAATGACAAAACACTCAATCTACAGAATCAATTTAGTTCCAATCTTGCTTACATAAGTCCTATTTAATGAGTTTGTGTTCAGTTCAAATTTTTAGTGTCTTAATCTGATAACTCTTCATTGAGAGTCACGTTTTTGACGGTATTGAACTCTTGTTGAGTCCTGTTCAAGCTACATGTAAACACATATTAAGGCTAGAGTGTCAAATGTCAATATTTCAAGCCATTGACTACAATTAAGGAACGCATTATCAGAATTACCCCGGAAAAGCGTTAAATACCTGAGTTGAAATGCCTCGAATTAGCGAAGACACACTTATACGCTTTCATGAACAGTTCAAAGAGGTTTTAAATAGCTCATTTTCAATCATTGACTATAACCTAGTTGATTCACCTCTTAAAAACGCCATGAAGGATCCTAGTGAGTATTACTCCACCGTTGTAAAAGACTTAAAAGATCAATATGATTTAGTCTCACTGTCCAAATATATATTGAGTATTAACAGAAGATGGATGTTAAACAAAAGAATAATTGATGAGTTGGAAAAGACTGAAGCTAACAACGATGAATATATCAGAAGAACTTTTGATAAAAACATACCAAAAAGTATGGACACACTCAGCTCACTGTCCTCTGTGGGTCATACAGAAAGCAAGGCACAGAGGGAGAAATTATTCTATCATATAAAGTTTAGTCTAAGTGAAGATTCTAAGATCACAGTTGCTGAATTAAATTTTCCAGCTCAATATTTTTATAAGAATTTGATTGAATGCTCAGAAAACTTTCAGTATTACGATGAACAAGAGGAGCGTAATGGGCTTTTTAGGGTCGTAGATCTGGATGATTGGAAAAAGGCAACTGACGAAGATAGAAAAGCGGTAGTGGAAAGTGAATTTAACAGCTGCTACTTTCTTTCAAAGACTCAGGTTAAAGACAAAGTTAGTAAAAAACCTATTCCATTTGCTTCAGGCTCAGGTAGCGGAGCTTCCACTGATTTACAACTTTCCACGGTCAGTATAATTGAAAATGAAGAAAAATTCAAGTGTGAAATTCAGATTGAAGTTAAAATCAAATCTATTCTACAGTTTTACAACTCTTTGGTTAAGTACAAGTATGTCATGTCGCCAATACCTGCTGAATATTCTGAAAATAAAAGCTATGCTGCATTCTTAAAGACCAAAAGCATCAATTATTCAGGAAATGAATCTTTGCGTCAAATTCTGTTCTATTGTGATTCTTACAATACTAATGAAGCGGTACTTACAGATGGTAGAGCGTATATCCTTTTCAAATTTCCAAGATTTTAACCTGTTGATGAATTTATAGTAATCAAGCAAGCACTAATACCCATTTTAGTGAACTTCTAACCAAGATCTATGGTTCTATTGTGATTAAAGTTTACGTTTACGATTTCCTGGAGTTGAAATATAGGGAAGAATCTGAATCTTTATATTAATATAAACCACTTCAAAAAGATTCAAATGAGTACGTTGATACTTACTTGAAGGAATATTATAAACCTGAAATAGAAGCAAATATAAGGATAGAAAATTTTAATGCAAGTAATGATAATGACAGAAATATTTCACCACGTCTATTTTGGCTTGGTACAATTAGAGTGGGATTATCAGACTCATCTGGAGTTTTGAGTTATGGCGACGCATTGATTTTTGACTATAGTGAAGATTGTACCGAAATGTTGAATAAAAATTCAGTAAATTATGGGTTAAAGCAAGTTCAATTATTAGCACAAGCTGTAAGATATTAAAACTTCAAAGTCAATAGAGATGATGAGATTGTGATTTTTGGATTATTCTCACGTTGAATTTTTTGATCCAGATGATTTAGAGTTGGTCAGGAAATACACTCAATTGATGCAGAATAAGTTATTAGATGGAATTAGTGAGAAGAATAGTATTTGTTTAAGGAAGGTAGGGCTGAAGAAATTACATCAAAGACTATGTAGTTTTAGGGTTGAAACTCAATGACTCTGAATAATTAGAAACTATACCTGTGATTCCAGTAATTTATGAATTTATTGATTAGTGAGGAAATTGAAACATGAAACTGTTTAGAAAGAATTTTATTCTCTCTCGTTTTCTCTCATTAACTTACCCCATTTCATCTACTAAACATGCTTACTTACGATTACTACCGCCAAAACACCAACAACAAAGTCATAAAGCAACGACAGCCAATTCGAAATTTGTGAAAGTTTTATTTAATTGTTGAAACTTGAACATTATAACATATACTTGAGTCCTAATAATACAGCAATCGTTATAGCTGAACCTAAAAGACCAGATGATACCGTTGAAGTCTTTCAAAGAAAAATACATTAATATCATAAAGTCCTTGGTCAATTGAAAGGAACAAATCTGATTGAAAAAGAGCTTCTTAGTAAAGAGTAGAGATGTATCATATTATCCAAGATATTATGCATCTAGGAAACATGTTCTGTATATATTATAATAATGCATTTAAATAAAATTATACTTCTAAAATTACACAATTTAGTTTAAAATATGAACTAATGACCTTTCTTCTTTTGTTTAGTGATATGAGCTCTTAAAATCTTCTGTTTATCACGTAATGATTTTTTAGCTTTACCTTGAACACTACTCTTATGAATCATCATAACAAAATTCTTCTTACGTTCTTTTTCTCTATTAGTTGTTGAGTGAGCACCTTCACGTTTACCTCTATGAGAACCGAATTTATCTCTATCTTCACGCCCTTCTCTAGCTTTAGCAATTCTTTCTTCACGTAATTGTTTATATTTAACTGGACCAACTAATGATGATGAATCAACTGCATCTTCATGTCTATTTTTACCTGATAATTTATCTAAACCTGCTTGAACTCTTAATTCCTGAATTTTAGCAAAATCAGCAGGTGTCAAAATACGATTAGCAGCTAATTCTCTAAATGCTGCATCTGGATCTAATTTTGAAGGAGCAACTTTTTCATCTTCCAGATCTTTCATTTCTTTATCTTCATCATCAGATAAATCTAAATCAGAATCACTTTCATCATCTTCTGTTTTTGGAGCTTCTTTAACTTCATCTTTTTCATCATCAGAAAATTCAACATCATATTCTTTGTCAGATTCAACAGTGACCCAATCACCTTCAATATCAGAATCATTAACTTCTTCATCATCAACTTCCCAATTAGCTTCATCATTTTCATCTTCATTGGCACCAAGTCCTTGCTCTTCTCTCCATTTAGCTAATAGTTCAATACCTGGGATACCAGAAACATTAGAATCAGCACCATATTGTAATGCAGTTCTTTCACCAGCTGATAATTCCATGGTGGCATTCTTACCACGATCTTTACGATGTAACATCTCTGGTGCAACTTCTCTAAATAATGAAATTAAAGATTTAGCAGCAATATTAACAGGTTTAGATTTTGAACCTTTATAAGCAACTAAATCTTGTAATAAAGTCTCATCAATAGCTAATGGGTTTCTTGATAATATTTCTCTGATTGTATTAATACCAGCTGCAACGACTTCTGCAGCAACACCATCAGAGACGAACTCATCAGCAATTTTTCTAATAACAACAGAAATATTTTCAGGTGGAACTAAATCATGTGAAGCTTGAGCACAAGCAGCCATGATTTGGGTAACGTCTCTTTGCTTTGGTGTTAAATACTTTAAGAAAAATGAATAAATACCTAAGACTGTTAATTTATGTTGACCAATTAATCTTGAGACTAAATTCATTAGTTGGATTTTTTGTTCTAAATTGAATTTATTTGAACCTTTACCTTGTAAATGACGTTCAAATAATTGTTCTGCAAACCCTTGAGGATCTCTTAATAGATGCATTGCTGAGAAATTCAAATATGTAGCAGAATGACTTGGTTTCTTCTTTTTTTCAATTGACTTCATAACTTTATCTAATTTTTTAGCTCTTTTACCTGATTTTTTATTGATTGTCATTTGATGTTTTAAAGCTGTTAAATCGAAACCTTCTTCATCTGAATCATCTTCAAAATTCTCTTCTCTTTCTTTATCAGCACCTAAAAAGAATTTGACACCAGAAATGGCAACTTTTGCATCAGGATGTAATGTAGCTTGAGTCATGATTTCAACAGTTCTTGAATCATCCCAAATACCTCTTCTCCATAATTCTCTGGTTAGTTTTGTTGCCCATAACCCTTGTGAATCCTTTTGTTCTAATAAATTGAATAATAAAGCTTGAGTTGATCTATTTAATTTTTGATTTTTAGAACCAGCATTAACATTTTTTAATAAGCTGACTATAGTTGAATAGACTTGATGACGTAAAGCTTTAGAGTGATGTGTGTTTAAATTAGAAGTACCTGAATAAGCAGCTAATAATGGGAAGATAGTTTGCATCAAACTTTCAGCAGTAATGATATCTTTATTTCTTAACATAACTAAACATTGAATAATTTTTTCTCTTAATTCAGGTGTTAGATCTCTATGATTATTCGATATTAACGCCTTTAATTCATTAGGATAGTCTTTGGTTTCTTTAGGGAAGCAACCACATACTGCACTGACAAATGTAATCAATCCTGAGAATTCATCATTGTTTTGTGATGCGGTTGGATTTAACATGAATAAATCTCTTAAGGATTCATAATGGGCATATTGTTGAAGAAATTCTTCACGATAAGATTCTGGATCTCTACGCACTAGATTTTGTAATAAGATGATGTTGTTTGGTAACACAGCAGCACCTCTTTGTTTACCCATATTTCTATAATTTTGTTTGTTGTAAATTCTTTATAGTTGAAGTACTTTAAATTTTTTTATTTTTTGTGACAAAAAATTTTCAGTTAAGAGCTCATCGCTTATGTAATATTGTGATGTAGTATTATGTAAGTTGATGAGATTAGAGATTAAAGATTAGTTTACCTTACCTTCTAATAATCTCTAATTCTCATTCTAGAATTTAACTCTACTGCAGTCCATTCACACAGTTTATCGGATATCCATCTCTATTTCAAAAACTTCACTTTCAGATGAATGAAAAAGCTAATGTAAAAATTTTGATTTTCAAAAAAATCCGTCCTTCTAAACTTCGCCCTAGCGGTCTGCCTAGAACTCTACATAGACAATTTATCCGCCTAAAACTGATCTGATTTTCAAGCTTCAACTAATGAGATCAATCAACTAACATCGGCCACTACCAAGCATCGTGTCACCTGAAACCTCTTATATGTTTTGTGTTTTATTGGTGATGAAACTACACTGATTTAATAGGTCTAATTGTCATATTTTCATTAGTTTCATTGAATAGAAGTTTCAACCAAACAAACTGTTTAAAGCAGAGTAGTTGATCTTCTTAGATGGAGCTTTTTTGATAATCATACTTCTAGCAGAAGCACTTGCTGATGAATTTTCACCGATTGATTTCAAAGCATTAGATAAATTATCTTGATCTAATGAATCAATCGCTTCTTTTTCAGTCTTTGGTTTCTTTCTTCTTTTTGGTTGTTGATGCCCAGAAATCTCATCTGCCTCTGCCTTCAGCCTCTTTCTTTCTTGATCTAACAAATATTCTTCATTCAGTCCAACCCAGACTCTTTCTTTCAGTTCTGATTCTTCTGGTGATAACAAGAAATTATCAATTTCATCGTCATCAATATCATTAAATTCAGTTGGATGTGAAGAGATTGCTTCTAGGATTGATGCACTTGTTGGTAATAAATGGAAATTTTTAGGTTTATCTAAATCGACCGCCAAAGGATCTGGTGTTTGATCTTTAGTCTGGAGTATTTGCTCTTCTTCTTTATCTTCATCATCATCATACTCGCTTGCTCCTTTCGCCACCAAACTGTTGGATTTCAGAACTCTTTGAACATCTTTATTTCGTCTGTGTTTAACTCTTTCTAATTGTTGTAAAATTTCGTCTGAATTTATATCTATATCAACTAATAATCTTTTAACTAATGAATGATCTTTAATGTCTTGTTCTTTTTCAGTTGGATCGGTTTCAATATTTATTGATTCTAATGAATTTTTATAATCATATTTATCATCTTTGATATCTCTCAGCAGTTTTTGATTCTTTTCCAGTTTATTGGTATATGAAGGAGGTAGAGAGTTAGCAAAATTCTCTTTTTCTCTGAACTCAGCGATGGTAAAATTGGCAGCATCAGTTTTCTTGAACTCATTTAATCTTCTTTGTAAAGTCTCTTCTGCAACATGAGCAATAGCAACTATTTCAGAATGTGTTCTTCTGAAGTTATTCATTCTTGAAGCTAGTAATAAACAGGCACCAGCAATACCAGCAGGTCTTCTACCTTCATGAATCCAGTCATCGGCCATCCTTTGAGCTAATTTAACTGCATCTTTCACAACTTTTAGCTTTTCATCACCAAAATCTAATTTTTCAGCAAAATGTTGAATAAACAACGATGGATCAGCTAATGGTAAGTTGGTGATATGTAAAGTTTTAACCATCTTAAGAAAAGTTGCACCAACTGAAAAAACAGATATTTGTAATCTTGCACTAAAATCAATCAACATATGATGAGTCTTTTCCTTACGACAAGCAACGTATAAACATGCAGCAATGACATTTTGAGATCTTCTCCCCTTCACGAAGTTATTAGTTAAAGCTAAACTGAACCACTGGTAAGCTGCATCTGCGACGTATTCAGGGATTCTTAATGCATTTGAAACGGCTCTGATTTTTCTTTTAGCGCTGGCTAATGTTTTGGTTCTGCTATCCATTGAGCTACCTCTTGGGCCAGAAGTGAAAGCAGCAGTTGCTTGATCGGCACCAACGAAAGAACCCTGAACAATAGCAGCACCATTAGAAGATTCACCAAAGGTGACTTCAGAAACAATTGGATTTTCTTCAAAGACAGAACCACACCTGGAGCACGCCAAATCAGAGGAGGCAGAGTGGATATCACGTGTGAATTCTGTACACCCACACAATTTACACTTTCTTGGGGCCATTTTTGGTGAATTTTTGTGATTTTTGAATATTTGTTTAGTTTTAGTTTGAGATAAAAAACAAAAACAAATTTCAAAAGAGAAAAAAAAAAGTTAAAAAAAGTAATCAGAGATGGAAAGTGCTGCTTAACCAAAAGCGAATTTAGGCCTATTCTGTTGATGATTAGGGGTTTTTAAGAGGTGTATTCACACTGAGACCAATACCATGATATTCAGCGTCAGTAGCACAATAACAGAGGTGAAAAGAACTAATTTCAACGAGATATTGATCCCATTTAATGGTCTTTGACTAACTAATCTGTAAGTGACATCAAAATAATTGTTCAGTCCCAACGCTAACACAATCGCAGAGATCACAAACATAGATATTCCAATAACCAATGAGAATGCTCTGTTCCGTTTCTTCGATGTCTTGTTCTCAGCCGGGTCCAGATTCAAATCCAACAACACTGCCAGACTCATCAAAGACAACACTCCAGCGAATTTGCAGTACTGCAGCAAGGATCTTTCTGCCTGGAGACAGTCCCGTGGAAGAGACAGCTGCTCAACAGAGGCCACCAACGACGTCATGATCTCTCCTTTTGGCTCCTTCTAAATCAGAGTTATTTCTTACATAATCAAGCTCATCGCTAAGTTTTCTTATGTGAAATTTTTTTTTTATTCATTACTAAAAGACAATTAAATATATTAATTTACACAAGCACTCGAGATGTCCTACACTCCGCTAGATGTCACACAGCAACAGATTCCCGTTGCAACCGTTTTATGTTGTAACTGTGGTGTTCCTATGGACGGTTCCCAAGGTCTAGTCATGTGTTACGATTGTATCAAATTAACTGTTGATATTACTGAAGGTATTCCTCGTGAAGCTAATTTGTCCTTTTGTAGAAACTGTGAACGTTTCTTACAACCCCCAACACAATGGATCAGAGCTGAGTTAGAATCAAGAGAGTTACTAGCATTATGTTTGAGAAGATTGAAAGGTTTAAATAAAGTCCGTTTAATTGATGCTTCTTTCTTATGGACCGAACCACATTCACGTCGTGTTAAAGTCAAATTAACAGTTCAAGGTGAAGCTATGGCTAATACAATTATTCAACAAAGTTTTGAAGTTGAATACGTTGTTATTGCTATGCAATGTCCAGATTGTGCCAAATCTTATACAGTGAACACTTGGAAAGCTGCTGTTCAAATCAGACAAAAAGTCCATCATAAAAGAACTTTCTTATTTTTAGAACAATTGATCTTAAAACACAATGCCCATGTTGATACCATTTCTATTCAAGAGTCAAAAGATGGTTTAGATTTCTTTTATGCACAAAAGTCTCATGCTGTTAAGATGATTGATTTCTTAAATTCAGTTACACCAACAAAATCCAAAAAATCCGAAGAATTAGTCAGTCAAGATATTCATTCAGGTACCTCACAATATAAATTCGCATACTCTGTTGAAATTGTTCCTATTTGTAGGGATGATATAGTTGTTTTACCAAAAAAATTAGCACAATCTTTAGGTAACATTTCAAGAGTTGTTTTATGTTCAAAAATTTCAAATACTATTCAATTTTTAGATCCAACTACTTTACAAACCGCTGATCTATCTCCTTCTGTTTATTGGAAAAAACCATTTGCCTCATTAGCTGAAGTTTCTCAATTAGTTGAATTCATCGTCTTAGATGTTGAACCAACCGGCTATACTAAAGGTAAATTCGTTCAAGCTGATATTACATGTGCTAGAGCTGCTGATTTAGGTAGTAATGATCGGGAATTTTACGTTAGATGTCATTTAGGTGGTATTTTACATCCAGGTGATTCAGTTATGGGGTATTATACCACTAATTCTAATTATAATTCTGATTTATGGGATGATTTAGATTCAACTAATTTACCAGATGTCATTTTAGTTAAAAAATTATATATTAGAAAGACCAGAAGAAACAGAAACTGGAAATTAAAGAGAATGGCAAAAGAACATGCTGATATTCGTGCTTCTGATGAATCTAGACAAGCTAAACAAGAAGCTGAAAGAGCTGAAAGGGATTATGAATTATTTTTACAAGAATTAGAAGAAGATGCCGAATTAAGACAATCTGTTAATTTATATAAGGATCAACAAGCTCCAGTCCATCATAATGAAGAAGAAATGGATGAAGATGAAGAAGATGAAGATGCTCCAGAAATCGACATTGATGAACTATTGGATGAATTAGATGACATGACTTTGGAAGATAATTAGTGTGTGATATTCTTGTATATTAGTATTATGTAATACCATATTGTAATTAAGTCTGTTAAAGTAGTCTTTGTCTGGTCATGATTAAGGATTAAGCGAAATTGATAGAATAGTCATAGGTTTTCGCTGGGAAATTGTTCTATAATATGTAATGCTTGTATAGGTTGTTCAGCAGAATTAAGTATAGGGTCTTAATAATTAGTATCATCTATCATAAGTTGGATTTACTTCAAAAAGCAGCATTATACCATTCATTCATGCTTACCTTTCATACATCTCTTTTACAAATTAACACTCTCTCCTCAAACTTTCGGTTTTGTGTAAAAATTAAGCATTCGTCCATCATTGTTTCAAAATTGTGACTTTTTTTTATCAATCATAATAACCACATGATTTATATCTGTAAACTGTTACCAGGAGACTACTGAATTTACATATTACAGGGTACTATAGTATTTTATGCGATAATAATCTTCAAAGATCTGTGTTCTAAAGAAAGTTTGAAAATAGTAAGTACCCGTATGATTCACTAATAGTAAAGTTTCTTTGTTATTTTTCCAAAATCTATGAGGTGCTATATCATCTCAAATCTCTTGTTTAATAATAAATATACTGGTTATGTTGTTCAAGACTAAAGTATGAAATTTCCCTAAGAGATACTATTTTCTATTTGTTTTCATAGTTTTTTTTTTTCTTTTTGTTTCGAGTGATTTAGTCTTTTATTTATTATTCTCTATTCAAATTGAAAATTGTAGAGTGATAAATTCTCAATTATATGAGTTGATCTTTGTATATCCTGACTTGAATTACATTCAATACGATTACATATTCGTTTCAAACACCATTATAATAATCTTTATTAGATCTACAAATAACAAACAATACAGCCGAAAATATTCGCTATAGTTAATTGTTGCTATAAGATAATACACTCTTGAGAACAGTACAGGTTTTGATACATTTATTGATTCGAATTACTGAAATACGTGATTGTTTCTAGCTCACCTATTGATAATTACATAATACTTGTGTGTACGAAGGAATATTATAAACCTGAAATAGAAGCAAATATAAGTATAGAAAATTTTAATGCAAGTAATGATGATGACAGAATTATTTTACCACGTCTATTTTGTCTTGGTACAATTAGAGTTGTTCAATTATTCTAATTAGAATACGAAAAAGATATATAAATTTAAAAGACTTCACCACCGTTGAATCAAGAGAAGAAAAGAAATAATATTGAAGAAAAGAAGAAAAGTGGGTATGAACAGATGCTTGTATAACGTTAATTCTCTGTGACCTGGTTCTTGGCTTTCAATTTTTTTATGACTATATAAATAATTGTTTACTTATGCTGTTTATTTGGTATCAGTAAATATTATTGACAAAGAAACCATAAATTCTATTTAGTTTCTCTTTTTGGTTTTTTATCAAATAATTTCTTTGATTTTATTTCTTTACCATGTTTACGTTTATTGTTTTTTCTCTTTTCTCCAAAATTATCCTTTTCCATATCTAAAACAGCTGCTCTTTTAGCATTTGAAGTCTTTTGTAAAGATTCTTCAATAACCTTATCATCATTTGTTTTCTCATACTTATCTAGTTTTTTACCAATTCTTTCTTCAATTCCCAAAATTCTTTCAACATCCTTCTCAGTGACAAAACTAATACTTTCACCTTCTCTACCAGCACGCGCTGTACGACCTACTCTATGAACAAAATCATCTGCATCTGCGGGAATATCATAATTAATAACCAATCCAACACTAGGGATATCTAAACCTCTTGATGCAACATCAGTGGCAATTAAAACTCTCGAAGCACCGGCTTTAAATCTATGTAGAGAGTTAGTTCTTTCAGATTGTGCCATTTCTGAATGTAGTGAAGACACCTTAACGTCTAAATTTCTTAAAGTTCTTCTTAAGATTTCAGCAGTTGCAGTTCTATTAACAAAAACAATAACTATTTTTTCATTATTTTCTTCATTTGTAATAACGTTATGTAAATATGCTTCTTTAACATATGATGGAAGGAAAATATAGCTTGTTAATAATTTTTCTGGAATTTTAATGGAATCCATCGTATCTGTTTCATGAACAAATACAGGTGGCTTACCTTCAGTAACTGGTTTCTCTTTTAATGCTCTAACTGCATCAGTAACAGTGGCAGTGAATAGTAATGTTTGTCTTTGGTCGGATGGGGGTAATATACTAAAACAACGTTCCAAATCACTACTGAAAGTATTACTTAACAATCTATCAGCTTCATCTAAAACCAAAAATTTAACTCTTCTTAATCCATTAACTGTATCTTCCCCACTATTCAAAACATGATCTGCTAGTCTACCAGGGGTAGCAACGACAAAATGTGGTTTATTTCTCAACTGAATAGCTTGTTCAATGAAATCTTCACCACCAACAACAACTGCAACTCTAATATTCATAGCTGATCCTAATGCTCTAAATTGATCCGCGATTTGTAATGCTAATTCCCTGGTTGGTGTCAATATCAGGCCATAGATAGCACATGGGTCTTCAGACCATTTAGTTAACATTGGAGCACCAAAGGCAATGGTTTTACCAGAACCTGTCTTAGCACCACCAATACAATCATGTCCAGCTAAGATCTTGGGTATACATGCCCTTTGAATAGCCGTTGGGGTGTTGATTTTCATGGAGGCAAGTGCTTCATTTAGCCATTTTGCTGTTCCTAGTTCTTTGAAAGACATGATGGATGTGTGTGATGTTATTAGATAGTGTCTATTGTATTTAATTGATTGGGTATGTGTGTATCTGAAATTAAAATATAAATTTTTTTAATACCAGTATGTGTGGCCCGGACCGATGAGATGCGTTTAAATTCTGGACAGATAAAAAAATGGGACTTGAGGGTCTGAAGAATCAGTGAAAATTAAGAGACATTTGATGAATTTGATACTGACACCAGCTGATCTATATTGGGGTTTCTAGAAATATTTGTATGTGGCATAAACTTTTAAAATGAAATTTAAGTGTGCTAATCTCCAATTTTATTCACTTTCTAAAGTAATTTTCTGTAATTGGGTACTACTAATCGAATTTGTTGATGTAACTAACTTCCAAGTTTAGCTGTGATGCATGAAGATAGTAAATTAATAATATATGATCATCATATTAAGATTATGTTAAGTTTTAATAAATTACTACATTCCAATCATCTATTAATTCATTAATTATTCTATTTACACATTATCTACAATTCCATTAAAAGCAACCGCAACTTAGCCCAATCCGGTAAAGTCTACTCAACCAACACAACACAACAAAAAACATTAAATCATTCATAATTTTCCAGCACATTCACCCATCATATGAATTAAATTCTCGATATTTTCCTGTTTTAATCCACTTATTGGAATAATTTTCCATCCTTTTTCATCAACAACGAAATTTTTCAATAATTTATATCTTTCTTGTGTATTTTCCAAATCTGCCTTCGTTGCAACAACAAGAACCTTTTTACCTTCAATTCTATCACCCATTTCATTCAATAAAATTTTAAAATCTTCAATTGGATCAATACTACCTAAACTTAAAACAAACACTAATCCACCACTTCTTTCAATATGACGTAAAAAATCCATTCCCATTCCTTTATTTTGTGAAGCACCTTTGATTAAACCAGGGATATCAGCGACTGTGAATGATGGTTTATCTAAACCTAGTGGAATTGTTCCTATTGTTGGTTGTAAAGTTGTGAATTCCCAATGTCCAACTCTTGGTCTTGCATTTGAAATTGCTCTTAATAATGTTGATTTACCAGCATTTGGTAGACCAACTAATCCTAAATCAGCTAATAATTTTAATTCAAATAGAAAATAACCTTCAATGTAATTTCTACCATTTTTACAAAATCTTGGATTACGAACTTCATTAGTTAGGAAATGCATGTTACCTAATCCACCTTTCCCACCTTTTAACAATAATATTGGTTTAGTTGAAGGTTTTAAAAGATCAATTCCATGAATTGGGAAAAGATCTCCAATTTTCTCTTCTTTAATCAAATTATAATCATATTTTTGAACTTTTTTATCTAATTTTGTGAAATATTCTTTATTTAAATGCCATGATTCATCTTTATCCTTATCTTTAAATTTCCAACCTTCACCTATCCCCCAACTATCTCTTTCTAATTGGATTAAATCAGGTTCTATTGAATCATAATCTGAACTTTTAGCCTTCATTTCAACCTGAATTTCATCTTTACCATTATCTTTAAACAATTGAGGATTTGGAACCCATCTAATTGTTGTCCCTACTGGAACATCAATTAAAATATCCTTCCCGACTTTCCCATCCAGTTGTCTCTTTAATCCAGGATTCCCATGTCCTGCTTGATAAAATTGTTTTAACTTATTTAATGAAGTTAATCCTTCAATTGCTTGAACATAAACATTTCCACCATCACCGCCATCACCACCATCTGGTGGTCCCACTGATCTTCCTGCATCTCTAAAAAATGAAATGGATCCATCACCACCTTTACCTGATCTCAATCTAATGACTCTAATGTCTGAGAACGTGGTGCTTGATGATTCTGCTTTTGGTCTTTGCTTTGAAGTAAGATTTGAAAAAGGTGATGACCTTAATTGATTTATATGATATGGGATAGAAATGTTTACAAATCCGTATTTTTCTTTATTTAAGATCTTGAAAGGTATAGTCTTTAAATTTTCATTGATCTTAAAATCATTTAATTGATTTATAGTTTGATTTGATATCATGTTTGTTGAATCATTTATATCTTGAAGACTGTTTAACCATGCTTCATTCTCATCTTGACCAGGTGCATGTTCTGGAATGTCGTGAATCTGACGGATTAGGAAAAGGAAAGACCTCTGCTGTTTGAATGGTCTTGATAATGCTCTTAGTGACATTGACTGGTATGTTGTTGGTAACTTATATATGGAAAGAGAGATGAGTGAAAAAATGTTATGTATGGAAAAATATTATATAATCAAGAAAAAGATCTAGAGATTCAAAACAATAATCGTATATTATTATATGTATTAGAGATAAGAAGTACAAAGATGTTTATCATTTAAATTTATATATTTATATCCATTTTTTGAAAGAAAAGCTCAGTATAAAATTATATTTGATTAAAATTCAAAAGTGACTTTAGCACCAACTTCTCTTGCTTTTTTAGTGATATCAGCTAATTTAACAACAGTTTCAGCAGCTGAATCTAATTCGTTAACAGCATAGATCTTTAAGCCTGATTCTTTAATCAATTCAGAGGCTTTTTCGAAGTTAGTACCTTGTAATCTAACAACAATTGGAACTTCAACACCTAAATTCTTGGTTGCAGCAATTAAACCTTCAGCAACATAATCACATCTAACAATACCACCAAAGATATTAACAAAAATACCAGTGACATTTTTTTCTGATAAAATTAATTTGAAAGCTTGTTCAATAGTTTCTGGAGTAGCACCACCACCACAATCTAAGAAATTAGCTGGCTTACCACCGTATAAGGTAATAACATCCATGGTGGCCATGGCTAAACCGGCACCATTGACTAAACAACCAATGTTACCATCTAATTTAATGAAGTTCAAATTGGATTTAGCAGCTAAAACTTCTTCTGGATCTTCTTGAGTGAAATCTCTCCAACTAAAGACTTCCTTTTGACGGAATTCAGCATTATCATCAAAACCAAATTTAGCATCCATTGCTAAGACTTTATGATCGATAGTTTCTGATAATGGATTAATTTCAATTTGAGTTGAATCTTTTTCAGTAAAGATTTTATATAATTTTTGAACAGTCTCAGCAGCTTCCTTTTGAGCATGTTTAGTGAAGCCTAAAACAGAAGCAATTTTTAAAGCTTGTTCATCAGTGACCCCTTTTTCTAAATCAACTGGGAAAGTTTTAATTGCGTCTGGATCTTTAGCAGCAACACCTTCAATATCCATACCACCTTGAGCTGAAGCAACAACAATTGGTTTTTGAGTGGCCCTATCCAATAAAATGGCTAAATAAGCTTCAGTTCTAGCAAATGCTCTTTCAACGACGTAAACAGCAGTGACTTCTTTACCAGCTGGACCAGTTTGCTTAGTGATAATTTTATGATGTAAGAATTCTTTAGCTAATTCTTTAACTTCTTCAGGAGAGTTAACTAATTTAACACCACCTTGGAAACCGGTATCGAAATGACCTTTACCTCTACCACCAGTCAAGGCTTGTGCCTTGATGACTAAATCTTCAGTATTTAATCTTTTGGCGATTTCAAAAGCACCTTCTGGAGTAGTTGCAGCATCACCATTTGGAACACCAACACCATAAGATCTTAATAATTCGGCAGAACGATATTCATGGATTGATAATGATCTTTTTTGTGATTGTAAAGCAGACTGTTGGTGTTGTTAGTATTGGAAATGTTTTACTTTTCTCATTTCATTTCAATTGGCTGTTCTTCAAAATGGGTTGTTTATAACGTGTGTTGTTGATAATGGGAAAGGGGGAAGGTGGGTTTACAATAGAAATAATGATCATTGAGCTTGATTTGAGAGCGATAGATGGATCGTTTTCGAAGTAGACTCAAGTAGTGGTTCAAAGTATTGAGTTGGTGTAAATGTGTTGCTGTTTGATGATAAATTGGATATGATTAAGAATGGTGGTATTTGTGGGGGGTGTTTAGATATATTTAAAAAAAACCATGGAGATTGAAACGAGCAAGAAAGACCAATTGAGCTGAGATGGGAGCAGAGACTAAGACTCACTCTTGATGCCCTTAAAATGGACTTGTTGACAGATTTGAAAAGCATTTTTCTAAGTGATAAATCTATTGAAGTTGGATTAAAGGGAAAAGTTGAATTTCTAATGTGTTTTTTTTTTCTGATCTTTTTTTTTCGTGGATTTTAAAGAATGGAGTTTATTAAGCCGTGTTTTGTACACAAGGGTGAAAATGGGTGTTGAAGAGAGTGGAAGTGTAAGAAAAACAAATACAGTAGAATTATAGAGAGTGTAGTGATGCTCGTTAGTCGATTCTGAGTTTCGTTCTCTTTTCAACGGCCGTGGAAAGTGAAATTTTGAGGATTTTTCAGGTGATTCGGGCAAGTATTTCGTTTGCACCATCACATGATTTATCCCACGTAATTTAATTTCGTTGTGCTTTTAATGCGTGAAATTTCTCCATTCTTTGTGTTCCATCACAGTCTTCTTCCACTTTGAGAATGAGCTCTTTGGCTGCTCCTCCTCACTGGACTCCATTTCATAGTCAACTACTAGCTAATATATCTTGATTATGTAATCACCAGGCCAGGCCGGGTAACCTCATCGCTCTAGTTTTTTCACATAGTAAATGGTAGTTAATACTTGATAGTCTCTCTCTCTCTCTCTCTCTCTCTTAAAGTCACATGTCACACGCTAGGGAGATAAGACACAAACAAGCACTCCATGCAAAACTACAACTTGCAGCCTCTTCAACATCAGATCTAGTCTCAAGTTGGTTAAAACCAAAACTCAATACCAATACATCCTTTGAACTAAGTAATGATTCTTCAAAAGACGCCTTTTTCGAACTTCCCATAATCAGCACAAATTCAGGACTTTCATTGAACTCTTTTGGTAAAGATGATGCAAATGATATTAATACCATTGGTGATTACGTCAAGACTGGCAAATCGTTGAGCTCATTAAGTAATAAAAAGAAAGGTATTAATACAAATAATAACAAAAATAATGTCAAGACTATTTCACAATCTAATGCTCTTACTGCATTACAACATAAGATAAGGAAGGGAAACATTGTTAATAAAAGGAAAAATGTGATAGTGACAAAGGATCAAAATGATAATAATAAAAGAGGTGATAATGATGATAGTGATGATGAAGAATTGAGGGAGAGAAGTAAACCTAAGAAATCATTCAATTTGTTGATTGATTCAAAGATTAAGAAGAAGAATAAATAGATGGAATTTATACCCTATATTGATCAAAATCGTAGAACAGTAACTGTTATTTCTATGTTAGTTTAGTTTTTGATGATTTTTATGGTACACTTTACAGATTTAAGTATAATAATTAAAATAAAAAGGTAATAAAACAAATGAGAACTAAAATAAGACAAAATATATAAAAAATTATCTCTCTATAGTGTATAATAAGAACACATCATTAATCATTAAAAACTAAAAAACCAAAACTCATCATGGACAAAACAAACCATTAAAAACAAAAAAAAGCCCTCCAATCATCATTTCTTTTCATTGGAATCATCTCTCAATCTCTTAACATCACCACCATGAACAACAACAACCGCATTATTCTCAGCAGTTTCGGTCAATAAAGAATCAACAGAAACTTTCTCTTTACTAACACCACTGTCATTATTAATTCCACCAACACCACCCATTGGACTTGATGAATTTTCCATTCTTTGAATCCCTGAAATATTAATTTTTTGAACAATCCCAGCATTGCTTAATTTTTGTTGTTGTGCAGTCATGAAACTATTTTTTTTCATTGAATGTTTAGGTGAGGTGTTTATTGAATCATCGTCCTTGATGTTACCATTAATGGATGATACTGAATTAGGTTCATGTTTCATTGATCTATAAAAACTGAAACTTCCATTTTTATTATTCATCAATTGTTCATTATTATTATTATTATTATTATTAATGAAAAAACTACTAAATGAACCGTTTGAATTTCTTGATGAGATTGACGAAATTGAAGAATGTTGAGAATATAAAGTTGAATAATGAGTTGAAATTGATGATATTGAGTTAAAATTATGATCATGAACTTGATTATTATGATATGGATTTTCAACAACTGAAGGTCTTAATTGTGAGGTCAAATGGTTTATGTTTGGAATACTATTGTTCTTAACGTATTCATTAGGAATTGATCTTGGTACTGTTGTGGTGGGATTGGTTTCTTTCAAGTATGTGTTTAATGATTCTGTTCTTTTTTTCTTTGAGATTGAATTTTGCTTTGATGGTTGATGATATGATAAAGAGGATACTCCACCTTGCCTTAATTCATCCTGTCTTTGTAAAGTAGGTGATGATGACGAAGTGATAACAGATTGATTATTATGTTCATGTTGTGAATTTAATGAATTTAATGAAACTGAAGAATTTCTTGAATCTGTTGGAGTTGAAGTTAATGGATCAATGAAAAATGAAGGTTGTCTACCATTATTTGAACCGTTCCAAAAATGAATTGATTCTTTTCTATCATATGGATTAATAAACTGATGAGGTTGCTCTGGACCTGGGATCGGCTGTGGTTGTGAATGTTGTGATTGATTTGAATTATAACTATTTGCTCTATTTATGAAATTTTGTTGTATTGAACTCAAATTGTCTTGATATTTAGATGATGTACTTCTATGCATTATTGGAGCAATTGATGTGATAGTATCTGAAATTTTTAAGACATCTGAAATCGTTGATCTTAAATCATTATGTAGAATTTCACTTTGTTTGGATAATTGATTTTGTTGTTGAATTATTTCATTTGTAATAACACCATGATCTTCAGTGGATGGTGATCTTGAAAGATACGGATAAGGGGAATAATAAAGATGTTGTGGTAAATGATGTTGTGGATGTGGCAGGTATTGTTGTGGCGGGTATGGTTGTGAAATATGTGGTTGTGGATGTTGTTGATATTGATAAGCATGTGATTGTGGTAATTGATGTAATTGATGATGATGTACTGGCTGATGTAATTGATGATGTTGATGTAATTGAGGTTGAGTATGAGGATTATAATGATAAAAGTTTGGAGTTGAGTGTAACACGGATCTTTCATCAGGTATCACTTTATTAGAAGATCTTCTTTTGATTAGACTTAATGAAGATTCATCACCTTTTCTAAAATAACCAGACGAATGTCTAAATTCCCATTTTAAATCTTCAGATTTATCTACTTTGATCTCTCTATCTTGTGAATTATTATCAAAAACTTTATGAAACCCATACATGTGTAACTGTCTAACAAAGCTAGAGACATTACCATGCTTGAAATAATTACTTAAAACATTGGAAAACTCAGAACCTGGATGTAATGCAAACACACAATCATCATTTGGTCTTGACCACCATATCAAATTGGATAAGTTTGGATCTGACAACATTGCGAATAACTTATGAACAAACGCTGTCTTTTTAGCCAATGGAATAGAATTTTTATCATATTGATGATTGTTGATTATTGAATCTGATATCATAATAAATAAAAGACAAACGGTATTATATTTGATATGTGTTGTAGTAAAAGTAATTTATAAGGTTATATTGTATAATGTTTTGTATGTTCGTTGATATTCAGGATATATAAATTATGAGTTATATCAATAATACTCAGTTTAACGATAAATGAATTGAAAAAATAGGCAAAAATAATATTAATGGAAAGCAACTTTGATAGTACGAGCAAGAAATGAAAAAAGAAAAAAAAAAAACCAGTGACAGAAGTGTATGTGAAAAGGTATTGGAAATGAATTGAATTGAAAGATTATTGAAGTAATTTTAAATAATGAAACGAATGAAAGATTTATATTTTTCATACAATATAGGAGACTTTTTTTATAAGAAAGAGTTTTTTAGATTTTGCGGAAAAGTGTTTTAAAAACATGGAAAGAAAAAAAAAGGTTTCCCAAGATAATAATTTCTATGACGTTGAAAAAATAAGAGCGGGTACATGCAAACTACATGCATATTTATTATTAAGCTATTGTGTTGAAACAATATTGAAATTAAGAAAGTTAGAAAGATGAGGTAACCGAGGATCAGGCTCATCAATTAGGGTGTGTCTTATCACGATTCACCGCAGTTCAGGGAAAACAGCACAAAAATTTGGATATTTAATTAGTTACACCTTCAAGAATCTTGAGTCGTCCCTCCAGTGATGTCAAAGCATAAACATAATAAAATGATAGATTAAAAAATATAACGGTTTCTCAAGAATCGATTAAATGTGAGATTTCTTTTCATAGAATATCGAATGATTTAAATTCTGTTTCGATATTGTTAAATGTAGGATCCTCCATTCACTAGTCACCGGTGATTATCGAATTTGGTTTTCAGCATTCTGATCGATTTGATGATCGGTACGTATATATGTATATGTGGCCGGCTATTTACGATTCTGGGCAATTCGACAGAATATGTCTCAATATATAGGCAGATGAATCACCTTTAATTTGGTAATAGGTATTACTGCAGCTGTCTATTTGCTAGGTATATTATTAAACATTTGAGTGACCATAGTAGTTTACATATCTATATTGATTATTTTAATCCCCAAGTTTTAAGATTGAAACGTTAAAATGACTAGATTCCTGAAAGGAAGGATTTCAGTTTCACAAAATTGAATACAAGTTAGTTTAAAGAGAAGAAAAGAAGAATTTTTGGCTCTCAATTCTGTTTAAGTATACTGTAATTAAAATATATTGAAACAAATATAAGACATTGAACAAAATTGCAGATCATCATCATCTAACTAAAACGTAATCACTAGTTGTTACGTTATGTTATGTTCTTGTAAGTCTTTCAGAAAATCATTAATTTGTTTTCCAAGGAAAACCATTCAATCTAGAGCGACAACAGGCTCGAATTTCATAATGTTGACTCGAATTCTGAAACTTATACTCAAAATGGACAACAATGAAGAAATCATTTTAGATACAGAAATTTTCTGTCAAACTGGTCAAACTAATCGAGATGAGGAAACTTCCATCAAAGGTTCAGCATTTTGAAGTAGACTCAAACTCAAGAAACACCAATAAAGAGGTCCTATCTGGAAAGTCAAGATTTAAGTGATACAATTGTTGAAAAATTTGACAAATGAAAACTTTGGAGTTAACAAATTAACTGTAGTAGTACACAAAAGAATTCAAAATTTTGGAAAAGTCAATTGAAAAAAAATGATTAATAACAAAATTATCATTAGTAGTGAAAGTAACAATATAGAAGCCTTTCATCTTGCAATCAAGCTCATGAAATTTTGACTACTTATCAGATTGATTCACAAGAAACACATGATCCATAAATATCACTTTGAACTTTGACTTAACTTTATGTCTGAAGAGTATAAACCTTTGATATTGTACCTATAATATTTCATATCCATCATAACTAGTTTAATTATTATCAAGTACTATTTGAGTTGTAATTATAGTTCTATATGCCACCCTTCCTAGCAATATGTGAGTAGGCAATTTGATACATTGTCTGTAAATCTTCAAACCAAGTGATAGGAAGATTTATTATTAACGTCTGGAAAGAAAAAATTCTTCTTTGTTATATATTTTCCAATAGATTATACTAATAACATGTAACAAAATTTACTTTCGAACAATTAAATGATAGTTTGAATCACTGTTATTTTGATAGGCCAACTTTCTTGAATACTAAACTAACACAAAAAAAAGTTTAACCGAATTGAAACGATGAACAAAACAGACAAAAGTTATCTGTTTCACAACAGATAACGGTACTACACTAAGTGAGTTCATCATTAATGATCTCTGTATTTCTCTAGATATGAAACTAGATCTCTATAGATCTCGATTCTAAAGACTTTGATCTGACTTCGATTTGGATATCATGGAGTTATACTAAAGTTTAGAGTCATTCATTTCAATATAGTTATTGATCCTACTTTTGTAAGCGGAAATAAAATTGTATATCATAATTCCAATTATCCAATTACCATCTAAAAAGATCCTTGGTTTATTTTAAGTCAATTCGTATCTCAGAACTTCAATTTCTCTTAAACAGAAGCACACAAACAGTTGAAAGGAAGGATTAGATACAAAACAAAAGAAAACAGTTCAAAAAAAAGATATATTAAATAATAAAACAATAAAAAGACATATATGAAAAAATGGCTAAAACAAAATCAATAATATTCTAAAGAAAGAAAACTAGACTAATCCTCACGACTGGTTAGTTTTGCTTTAATAGTAAACTAATTGACAAACCGACAAAAAATAAAAACATTGATATATTCAATATGAATTGAAATCAAAAAGTTATAACTTCAAAATCTATAAAATAATACATTTTTTACCAGATTTTTTCTTTTGTTTCTTTTCTTGTCCCATTAATGAAGCTCTTGTAGCAGATTTGAAAACTTCATCAACGTTGTAATTTTTCTTAGCTGAACATTCAATATACTTTATAGCACCAATCTTTTCAGCAACTTGTTGACCTTCAGCAGAAGTAACTGGGCTTACACCTTCAGCTTGTAATTTCTGAATAGTGTTTGGATCATCTCTTAAATCAACTTTACAACCAACTAAAATGATTGGAACACCATGACAGAAATGTAAAACTTCAGAAATCCATTTTTCTTGAACATTACTTAAAGATTCTGGTAAATCAATTGAGAAACAAATCAAAACAACATTGGTATCTGGATAAGATAAAGGTCTTAATCTATCATAATCTTCTTGACCAGCAGTATCCCATAAGGCTAATTCAACTCTACGTCCATCTAAATCAACATCAGCAACATAATTATCAAAAACGGTTGGAACGTAAATATCTGGGAAAGTACCTTTTGAAAAGACAATTAGTAAACAAGTTTTACCACAAGCACCATCACCAACGATGACTAACTTTCTTCTAATTTGAGTATGAACCTGTGACATAATGTATTATACTTTATTGATGATCTGGAAAAGGGGGCTGTATTGAGTGTTAGTAATCAGAAACAAAATGACAAAAAAATATCCGAAAAGACAATAATGGGTGATGTAGATTCACTCAAGTTCAGTCGTTGTTTCAGATCAGCTCAAATTGGTGAGTATTGTTATCAAAGTCTAGTCAAAAGAAAAAAAACAATTCTATGAAATAAACTTCAAACACAACCGGGAATGTGAAAAGAAAACAACAAACCGATTTCAGTCAAAAGACATCAAAATCCCCAGATCCAGCAACAGATCAATGAGATACGACAACTAAAAGATTGCTGTGTTACCATCTAGAGCCCATAGAAGTCCATGAAACGCGTATTAAACATACTCTGATTCAATTGAAAGGAAAATGAAATTTGATAAACAAATCTATTTTGATAAGGGACTTTAGTATAAAGATAATAAGGTAAAAAAGCAGGCAGTCGTAAGGAGTAAAAACAGGTGAGCAGCAGTGAGAGAATTCAGTAAGGGAGATTGAAATGACTCGATTAATGAAGACGAATTGTTGCGGTTTAGTCTGCCTAAATTTGTGTGTTGATTTCTAAGAACGAAAATTTCACATTCAAAATTTGTTGTGTTTTTTGTGGTTTTTTTTAGAATTTATTGGTGTTTGGATGAAATTGTTATGTATAGTTAACAAGGTGTTGTTCTGAAAAGGTTCAGGTAGTGAGATGTGAAGGTGGAGTTACCAGGGCTAAAAGTGATATAGCTCTCTTTGAAAGAGTTATCTTAGTTTTTGTATCGACTTTAACAATGAAATCACGCTTACTAACAGTTTTAGGGCACTTTCTGCAACAACACATGTGGGTATCAAATATGCTAATCTACACATTCTGTCCAACACTACCTCTACATTTCCATGTTTCTATATCAATATCATCAATTACATTATATACATCTAAGCACTTTGCGTTTGAGATTCTTTCAAGAATTGAGCGAATTTACTGGTTTCATGAATCCCACATTCAGTTTTCTTTTTACCTTTCCAACGACCAGCTCTTTCATCTTCGCCTTCTTGAACAGGATGAGTTGAGTGATAGTCACCAACTGATCTGTATCCTAAATCTAATAGTTCATTATATGGGACATTATTAGTTTTGATATATTCTAAAACTTGATTAAAATTCCAATTTAAAAAGGGATTAATTTTGATTATATTTGAAATTTCATCAATTTCAATGACATTCAACTTGTTTCTAGATCCACCTTGTGACTTTCTTCTCCCTGTAAACACTGCAACAACTTCTAATTCTTTATAAGCTCTTTGTAACGGTTCAACCTTAACTAAATAATCATATTTATCTTCATCCGTATCCCATAGATTGTCACCGTATTTGGCACTGAATTCCGCTTCTGTTTTAACATTGTTTGGTTTATAGATGTTTAGTTTATTTGAAGGATATTTAGCGTTTGTTTTATCAATCAAATCAAAAGTTTGAGGGAAATGATGTAAAGTATCTAAAAAGATCAATTGAATTTCTCTACCCTTTTCAGATTTGGATAATATGTCCAATGTCACTAGACCTGTTAATCCAAAGGCAGTAGTTTGATATAAGTTTGGAAAGTTAACTAAACTCCATTCAATGATTTCTTGTGGTGACAATTTTGATAGTGTTTCATTGAGATAATCCAAATGATCTTTTGTTAAGATGACTTTATTCTTTATGTTGTAAAATCTTTCTTCTTCGTTATCTGACATGATGTAATGAATATGAATATATTAATAAATAAAAATAACCTTGATTTAAAACTGATTGACAATTAGATATAAACAAATAATATTACAAATTCAAGAAATGAAAAGTTTTTATGGAAAGGGTACTTTAATTCTCAACAGTGGTATGTGTCACGTGAAATCATCCACAAATGTTTCCTGATCGGTTCACGTGTGGCTTGGGTGTTTCGTGGCTTTTTGTGGCGAATTCTCATAATGTGGCGCATTTCTGTATAGTTAACGTCCGTAAAAGCACACCTTATGTGGCTCCTGCTGTGGTTTGTTGTGGCTTTGAATTGTGGGAAAGCAAGGAATGAAATCTGAGTGGATGAAAATTACATCTAGTGGCTAATTAACAGTACAGCCATGATTGAGTCTCAGGAATCATCAGTAGGAATTCTGTACCGTCATATCTGTGCAGATCTCTCTTAATCCCAAGAATCTCATCGCAGCTCTCTCTTTATCAACATTTTATCATTCCTGTCAAAATTTTTACACCACTGCTCATTGCTCCATAACCAGTGACACCCAAACACCGTTAGCGAATAGTAAACAAAAGTAAACTTGTTTGAAAGAGTAAAGCGTTGAAATCACTTCTTCAATTGATAGCAACATGTCATTAGATAAATCATTAGACAGCACCAAAACAGCATTAGAAAGACTAATAGAGTCTTTCATCGAACTAGGAATAATAGTCCATGATTTTCAAGGTGAGAATTCCAAAGATGCATTATCAATAAGATTAAATGAGACGATAAAAGAATTACAAACTTTACAAAAGCCACCAAATAATGATTTGGATCAGGTTCCTATCCCACTAGATGTTTTGCAATATATTGAAGATGGTAGAAATCCAGACGTCTATACGAGAGAATTCGTTGAGGCTACTAAGAAATCAAATCAATATTTAAGAGGTAAAATTTTTGCATTGAATGATTTGAAACATTTATTGGGGAAGAAAATAAGTGATGAGTTTCCTGAATTGAAAGAAGTTGTTGATGATATAACTGCCAGAACTAATGCAAATGTAAATATTTAATGAATACATGTTAATATCAATGAATTATTGGAAGAAAAGAAAAAAAAGTTAGTTACGAGTTTCAAATATACGATGAAACTATTCATTAAACGATCTATATACACTTGATAATTTCACTCATAAAATTTCATATCATTATAATTTCCATTTTAAATTATCATTTGCCACTTCAGTTTTAATATCCAGAATAAAGTTCAAGTATTGAATCAATCCAGATTTATTTTTAAATGAATCCAAACTGGCAAAATGTTTAATGACATCAGATCTAGAAACTGAATCATTTTTAGAAATGAATGAAGCGATTTCTTGCGTTTTTGGGAGACCAAAATTATAAGGATATTGATCAAATGTTAAATTTAAATAATTATCTAATTTGAATTCATTTTTGAAAAATGGGATTAAACTCTTGATTTGAATTTCTTGTAATGAATTAAATTTCAAAATTGGAGCCTCTTTTGATTTTAAGATTAATTTCTTAGAAACCATTTCATTAAAATCTGAATCTTTCATGAATTGACTAGCTGCGTTTAATTCATTGTTCAAAGCTTGATTGATATCACTTTTGGAACCTCTTTGTAGTAATTCTAATGAAACTTTTAATGATAATAAAGATTTAGATTTAAGGGTATTCAAAGTCTTAATTGCAAATTCAGTTCCAGATTTGGCCAAGTCTTCAAAGATTGATTCCATAGTGGCATTTTTATGGAAGATCTCTTCGATGAATTTCAATTCACTAGTTGAATATTTAAATTGATAATCTTTTGGTAATTGATCTGTAAAATTTTCAATCAAACTGCTAACGATTTGATATTTATCACCGTTCTTTAAATTCACCCTAGCTAATTCGTTTTCTAACAATTGTAGTCTTTCGCTTGTAATATAATGTGTTGATAACCCAATGAAATATGTATCCATACCATTTAATTTTTCACCTGTTAATGCTAAGAACCAACCTAGTGAGGAAGGTAATAGTTTATTTAATGCAAAAGTGGTACCAACATCTGGGAAAAATCCAATATCCATTTCTGGCATGGCCCATAAAGTATTTTCAGTTGCGATTCTAAATGGAGTATGAATTGATAAACCAACACCACCACCCATCGTGATACCATTCAAGAATGAAATGATCGGTTTTGGATAAGTTGATAATAATAAATTCAATTGATATTCCTCTAAAAAGAACTTAATTGAATCAGCTGGATTGTGTTCTAAATTGTTTTGAGCAGCAGATACAACATCACCGCCTGCACAGAAAGCTCTACCATTTGATTTTTGGATGATTAGATCGGTTATTTCAGATTTAGAATATTCTTTAAATCTAGGGGTTAGTTTAGCGATCATTGATTCATTTAAAGCATTCAATTTCTTTGGTCTGTTTAAAGTAATCACTTTAACATTGTTAACATTTGAAAAAATCACATCATCCTCTTGTGTTTGATTTGATGGTTTTGGGACTGTAGAGTAGCTCATCTTTGAGAAATTCACTGAAGATATTAGAGACCTTTTATTAATTGAAGCTCTCAACATTATATATAAATTTGAGGGAGAAAGTGAGAGTTTTTATAAATTTGTTGTCTTAATTGGAGAAATGGAAAAATTATTTTTTGACAAATTTTGGTGTAAAATTTTGGTGTATAAAATTATCCCCATCCGGAAATTCTGAGGGGCGTGACAGACACGTGACGTATGGTTTTGAAATATATATCCGCAGTTCGATTCTCTTCAGCGTCTCTAATTTTACGACCAACCGTTAGCGCTGTAAGGATTGGTCAAATATCTTTTGTATTTTCAAGAAGTATCCACCAAAAGTTGATATGATTCAATTATTAGCTCTTAAAATTACATTTATTTGGATATATTGGCTTTCAGCATTGCTTCTTTTATTGCACTAATTTTGATCTATAACTAAAGTTCAAATTTTGCTTGATTTCTTCCTAGCTTTTATCACTACTTGATTTATTGCATTTAATTTGATATATTATTTTTGCTTTCGATAGTGCTTTAACTTTCAACGCTGTTTCAACATTGTTTCATTTATTACACTGAAATAATAACCCTAAGCAGTGTTTTCTGTAATGATTGTGATATATTCTTATAGTTAGCCACTCAACTTGCATCATTCTCTTCTCGTGTTATTTATTGCTATCCTTTATCATTATTTGAATTATTATATTGCAATTAGTCTTTATAGCTTTTAATATTGATTCATTCATTGCACTCATTGTTTTTATTAGCTTTGAGACTACTTGATTTATTGCAATTATATGGACATATTATTTGGCTTAAAAACATAATTATCGCTATATTATAGCAGTACTTACTTAAATTCTCAACGTTGACTCATTTATTGCAATTGATTTTGAAACGATAACTCTAAAACTTTGCTATATTATAGCTTCTGAAAGCAAAATCCAATTGATCAATATGCGTTGTACTTTTCCAGCACATACTGCCATAGATATTAGACTGGGCCATATTTGGTTCAGGTGTACGAAATCTTTAAACGCCTTTTGATAGAGAATTTCTGAATAGATATTACTAAGATAGATGATTAAAAGTGTTTTGCTAATACCATGTTGAAGTCTCGTGTAATGATGAGAACGAAACACCCAACAGTTCACACACAAAATAGACTCAGATTTGAAAAGTTTATCTCCTGTGGTTTTATAAAAAATTGTAGCTCTTCCTGCATTAAAATCAAAGTAATTTTCATTATTGTCATCATTATTCATTAATTTCTTTAGAAAATCGATATGCTCATTGCTTCTTGTTTCAACTGAACCCTTTTAAAATCAAATAAATTAGTATTCAAACGTTAATGTTAATAAGGTGAATATTATACTTGATGTAGGTTTCAAGTTTGCCATATTTGAGTCATTAAACGAATCATTATTTGATGTAATTTGTGTAGTTTTAAGTTAGTTGATGAATTCAAATTGATGTTTTCAATTTTACAAATTCTTAGACTTTGATTGAAATTCTAAGTGTTAAAGTTTAAGTAGAAGCTTTAAAATTGTCAAAAGTTGGAGGATCATGAACTCTTAATCCAAATTCAGTTAATGATTGAAATTCAAGAAAGAGGGAATTAAGTTATGTTATACAAGTAGTACAAAAGAAAATGTTGCCGACATGATGACTAAGCCAGTCAATATTAATACAGCCAAAACATTATACAAATTGCTGTCACATCAACTAAACATCAAATAAGAAACGATGAGACACATCAAGTTTTGTCATTATCAACACAATCACTCTCTCCCATAATGACAAAGACCAGTTTTAAATTGAATAAACAGAAATAAGAATAAGTGGGCAATAAATTAAACTAATAAATAAGAACAATCAAATTAGATTAATTAAACACCAATTGATTAGAATGTTTTACTTAACGAAATTAAAAGATTATGATAATTTCAAGAGACACATTCTCATAATCTGGTGACTTGTTCAACTTTATCACCAAGAAGTTGATATAATACAGAAACTATTCTGGAGTATTTCAATCCAAAAGATGAATAAACTCATTAGAAAAATATCTGATATTCACTTATTGATCTTCTTATGATATTTATTCATCAATACACGGTAATTGAACACTACACTTGTAGATTATACAGTGTTAAGATAACTGTACTGCTTATTGTAAGCTATCTCCTATTATTAGAACGGATAAAAAATGCAATATGGACTAATCCACCATCAACTCCACAACAAACCACATTTAAAACATCACCTTCACTACTGATATTCCCACTTCATAAGCCTCCAAACGTGTTTCTCACATGACTTTTCGTTAAATTCACCAGGTTTTATAATTAGATTCCCGAATACAAAAAAAAAATCGATTCACAGATCTGAATCTTATTCTGTTGGAATTTACCGTGTCACTCTCACTCCTCCCACCATGGCCACCATCACCCACAGAGCTCAACCAGAGACTCCGCTGTTTGTGGATCCACCAGCCTCAACCTCCTCGATAGAAACACTAAACGATTTCTATTGGACAAATCATACAGAGGCTCATACTATAAGAAGAAAACTAATAATGCAAAAATACCCGGAAGTCACTAAATTATGTGGTCCTGAACCACTAACCAAATACATCGTCATTGGTGTCGTCTCTTTACAACTAGCAGTCGCTTACTATCTAAGAAACAAATCGTTCTTTTCATGGAAATTTTTCCTACTAAGTTATATCATTGGTGCAACTGCAAATCAAAACATCTTTTTAGCTATCCATGAACTAAGTCATAATCTTGCATTCAAAGCTCCCATTCATAACAAACTATTCGCCATTTTCACAAATATTCCTATTGGGATCCCTTATTCTGCTTCATTCACTCCATATCATCAATTACATCATAAATATTTAGGTGATGATGTTCTTGATACTGATTTACCAACTAGATTTGAAGCTTTTGTCTTATCTAATATCTTGGGTAAGGCCTTCTTTGCCACATTCCAGATCTTTTTCTATGCTTTAAGACCAATGTTTGTCACCAACATTAAATTCACTTACATTCATTTACTAAACGTCTTGCACCAACTGGTTGTTGATATCTTGATTGTTAAATACTGGTCTGTTAACTCTTTGTTATATTTCATATTTAGTTCATTCTTAGCTGGTTCATTACATCCATGTTCTGGTCATTTCATTGCTGAACACTATATTTTAGAACCACCAGCGACATACAACAAAGACACAGACGCTCCACCTTTAGAAACTTATTCATATTACGGAATCTTGAACTTCTTCACATGGAACGTTGGCTTACATAACGAGCATCATGATTTCCCATACATTGCATGGTCTAAATTATTCAAACTAAATGAAATCGCAAATGAATTCTACAAAGACTTACCGGTTCATAAGTCCTGGGTGATGGTGATTGTGCACTTCGTGCTCCATAAAGAAGTGAAATTGTACAACAGAGTCAGAAGAGAAACCAAAAAGACTTCATAAATCTGAATATATTCTTTATGCTTTATTCTTTCTTCATTATGTAATACGATTAAGCTTTTTTTTTTTTTTTATTTATTTTTCTTTGACCACATAAAAATCAACTGACAAAATTTCAAAAATCAATCCACTTTTCACTATAAAACCAATTCCATTTCTCACTAATCCATACTCTTTCTTCTACTCACTCACTCCAATCACAAACAACAAAATCTCAAAATCATGAATCCAGACACTCCTAACAAATCCATCAGGGAAAAAATGGAGGCTTTGATCCGTCGCAAACAAATTGAAATCACCCAAGGTTTAGAATCTTTAGAACCGAATGGAGTAAAATTTAAACCAGATGAATGGTCAAGAGGTGATGAACTAGGTGGTGGGATCTCAATGGTCTTAGAAAACGGTGATGTCTTTGAAAAAGGTGGTGTTAATATAAGTATCGTTTATGGTAATTTACCACCTGCTGCTATCACGAAAATGAAGGCTGATCATAAAAATTTAACTTCTAAAACTGATGGTAATATCCCATTTTACGCATGTGGGTTATCTTTAGTCATCCATCCAAAGAATCCTCATGCTCCTACAACACATTTGAACTATAGATATTTCGAAACTTGGAATGAAGATGGTACTCCACAAACTTGGTGGTTTGGTGGTGGTGCTGATTTAACACCATCTTACTTGTACGAAGAAGATTGTAAATTGTTTCATGGTGAACATAAAGCAGCTTTAGATAAGACTGATGTTGAACTTTATCCTAGATTCAAAAAATGGTGTGATGAATATTTTTTAATCAAACATAGAAATGAAACAAGAGGTATTGGTGGTATTTTCTTTGATGATTTGGATACTAAAGATCCAGAAGTCATTCTATCCATGGTTGAAGACTGTTTCAATGCATTCCTACCATCTTATTTACCAACTGTTGCGAAGAGAAAAGATCAAGAATTCACAGAAGAAGAAAAACAATGGCAACAATTAAGAAGAGGAAGATATGTTGAATTCAACTTGGTATTAGATAGAGGTACCCAGTTTGGTCTACAAACACCAGGTTCTAGAGTTGAATCTATTTTAATGTCCTTGCCAACAACTGCAAGTTGGAAATATAATCATCATCCTGAAGAAGGTTCTAAGGAAGATGAGTTGTTGAAAGTCTTGAAAAATCCAGTTGACTGGGTTTAAAAGTTTCCTAATGGTCTAATGATAAATTCTGTTAATAGTTCTATACGTGTCATGTTTATACTTAATTTTTAGAGTTTTAAATGATTTGATTATTGTAGGGTTGGTCCTACAATTAGTGAATTACACTACATAAGATGAATTTATAAATCTCAATGTGAAAATTGTGAGCTGTATGGTAGTCCTAATAAGTGAGTTTTTTTTTTTTTTTTTTGTCTTCCAAAGCCATCAAATCGATATTTTCACAGTTTGATTGACCAATTAGATAACATTGACTAAAATCAATAAAATCAACCCCATTTTCCGTCAATATCAAATTTTCTAAACTCTAAGAGTATTTCGTATTAAAATCTATCTAATTCTTATTCCACAATGATGTTTTGCTAGTTCAAATAATCTTCCATCTAATGGAAGTGCTGAAAAGAAATCTGAAAGAATGCGACACTTCTTCTTTCATCCAAATATTTGTGTATTGAAAAGAGAAAAAGGTAAATAGTGAGCTAGAGCCTAGGTTTCAAAATTTGATTCTTTGGCTTGTTTGATTATTGTGACTTCTAAAATACGATCAGTAATTTAAGTCCTTGTTAGTTGTAGAAAAGTGACACAAAACTCATAAACTCAGTCCGCGAATATCTCCTCATTTATGACACTCACGTGACGGACGCCCTTTTTTGCAAAATTTTCGTGTTTTGAGAAATGTTTGTTTACAATTGAAAAGACAACCAGTTCAAAAGAATGAATCAGGTTGCATTAGTGAGTTTGGACGTGTTTTTGAATATACTGGAAGTCATGCTAACATCCAAAAGGGAAACACTTTCAGTGGGTTTCTTCATGAATTCCCCACAATAAGAAGTATGTATTATTCATATATATAACTATAGTGCGTCTATAAAAATACTAACATGGTTCCATTAAGTTGATTGCTTCACTTATATAAAGAGCAGAAAGACTGACTTTTATCTATTAACGCATGCACATGATGATCATATGACGGGGTTATCAGTTAAAAATTTCCCAGCAAATAAAATCTACTGTTCCAACATAACTAAACAAGTCATTAAATCACAACCCAAATTCAATCATGTATTACCATACTTAACACCATTGGAAGAGAACGTCAAACATGAAATCCCATATTTGAGCAGATCCTTATATATTAGTTTAATTCCATCAAATCATTGTCCTGGATCAGTTATGTTTTTGATAGAAGATACATTGAGAAAAAATATTCTATGTACAGGAGATCTAAGAGCTGAACAATGGTGGATTGATTCAATTTCTAGAAATCCAATCATGTTTCCATATACCACTACGATTAAAAAATTGGATAATATCTATTTGGATACCACTTATTCCTATCGTGGAGAACCATTTATTGATATGCAACAGAACTATAAAAGTTTGAGGTTATTAATTGATATTATTGATTTATATCCTAAAGATATCAGAAATGATGAATTAGGGTTTTTCTTTATGGATAGTATATTGGGATTTGAAGATATTTGGGTTCAAATTGGGGGATTTTATGGGACTGATTTCAAATTCAATGATTTTATTAAATTAAGAAATGAATTAATTCATGAAGATTCTAATTATGAATTTTCAACTCAATTGAAGTCGATTAACTCACGATATCATAAAAACAATAACAATATTGGTTCAAAATTCCATGTGATTGATAAAATTTTAGTAAATAACTCAAAAGTGAAATTTAAAATCAAATTGAAAGCATGTATTGATATTGATTTATTATCACTATATGAAAATTTCCTACCCAAATCTATAAAAGAGATACCTAATTTACAACTAATTGACACATTATCAAATGGTGCCAAAATATATCAATCTGATGGTGAAAAGCAATATTTGAACCCAAAAGACACATCAATTTTATTGACAAATGAAATTAGATTTTTTTATAGCAGACATTCTTCATATCAAGAGTGTAGAAATTTCATTGAATTATTGAATCCAAGACAAGTTTTCCCCATCACTGAAAACCTTCAAGTTTGGTCAACTGGATTTCAAATGTCTAGACATTTTGGGGATTTATGTTCAAACTCTTATATCGGTGATAATGATGCCAATGATAATGGATTTATTTATGATACAACTATGGAGAAGTATTATGGAAATAAGCCAATATTAGCAGAAATCCCTAAAACGATCAATAAATTTGATCCTAATAGTTCATTTTTCAAAGATTTGAATAAACAATTAATTTCTTTCAAGATTGATAATTCTTTCGATTTAAACTTCAAAGGCCAATTATCAATGAATAATCCATTTGATCAGAATAAGAATAAAGCAAATGATGATTTCAATAAACTACAATTCCAAAATAGAAAATTAACGGGATTGAATCAATATAGATTACAGAAAAATATTAATAAAGATGTTAAAAATGGATTAGATGCATTGTGTGAAGTCAATCCAAAATACTTGAATGATCAAGACAATGATTATGATTATGATGATGATGATACACAAGATTCATGTGATATTGGAGGTTTACAATATGAGGCAATGAAATACACTAATGAACAGTATAAATTGAAGAGAATGAATACAAAGACTGATGAAGAAAAGAACCTCACTGTGAGTGTCAATGGCTCTATAACTGCTGGTAATGTTGTTCGTCAAGAGATGCTAATAATTGATAGTCAATCTCAAGAAGTAGAAATGAAAAAATCCAAAAAGATAAAATTAAGTGTGACTGATAAGTTGTTTGATTCAGTTTCTGACTTACCTGGTCATGATACAGCAAATCGAAATGAAATGGAACCAAAAGCAGCATCCTTACAATGTGATGAAATGAATGCATTACTGTCAGATGATAGAAGCCCATCAGATGATGGACTAACACTTGATGATGAAGATGGGATGACTTCAAAAGATGATGAAACAACAATTCCTGATTCACAAATATTAATCCCTGACTCGCAAATGATGCCTGATGAGACACAATCAGAATCAATGATTCCTGATTCTCAATTTGATATGACTTTTATCTCTGATGATTTATTTAAAAGTTTTGAAATGATTTCAAAGAAAAGATCGCTTAAAATTGGTGATTAATAACACCTTGGATCAATAATTATTACCAAAAAAAGTGATATACACTAGATAACTAAATAACGAAGTAATGAATACAAGAAAAAACTATTTATAAATGAAGAAGTAACATTATACTAAAAGAAAACTATCTATATGACCAAAAAAAAAAAAAAAAAAAACTATCCCAATAATTATACAACATGCAATAACAGCAACACATACAACATACATAAATACACTCCCTTTCATATCGAACTAATTTTCTCTCCATTGATGACCACATTTTGTACATTTCAGGAAAGTAGTCATAGGTTCATCCGCAGATCTGATTTGCAACTGGAAGAAATAGGCCTTATCAAACCCACACGCCTCAACGGGACATTGTGTAGTGGTTTGATCAACGTTATCCCAAGCACCATCACCACCTAAAACATCATCGATTTCCTTTCTAGGTAATGCCTTTCTGTCATATATCTCGATCCCTTGGATAGGAAACTCGTAGGGGCAAGTCGGACAGTACAATCTGTTGATGGAGTCATTTCCTGCTGTTACCAGCAGCATGTTGGAGCAGTTTGGACAGAATGAAAGCATGGTGATTTTTTTTTAATCTAATTATCATAGCAGAGATGAGGTTAGAAATTAATTTTTTTTTTGTGAATAAATTTTCCGAATTGGTAAAACATCAACAAACAAATCGATTATTTGATAAATCAGTCAATTGGTGGGAAATATACGGAGGATGTCACGGATAAACACGAGGAGCAGGACAAACACTCCGAAGAAACCAACAGAGAAGGTTGTCTTCTTGAGTTCGAGTGATGATGAGATCAAATTTGAAGAAATTAGCGATTCTTCAGTCTCTGTTATTGATACTTCAGATGATGATGAGTTAGAAGCTAGATTGTTGAAAAAAAGAAAGAAAATGAAAGTTGTTGATCCGTTTAGTAAGAAAAAAGAGCTGGTGGAAGATCCAGATGAAAGTATGACGAAATTCGTGTTTATCAATGAAACAAATGAATCACCATCTAAGAAACGAGGTTATAAGAAGAAATCAGATGTTGAGAAATTGAATTTCATGTTGACGTCAGACTCTTTCCAAACTCCTAAGAAGCAGAGGCATGGTGTTTTAAACCTATCAAAGACCCCTTCACCTAGTAAAAAAGGTTTACTTTCTCCATTAAAAGGAACTCCATCAGGAAGAAATGGTTCACCTAGAAAAACAAGGGCTGAATTACAGGATAAATCTGCAATCAAAAGAGCTAATAGAACTTTATACTCCAAATTGATAGATGCTGAAGATGATGACGACGATGATGAAGATTATAAAGAAAATTTGAAGATAGCAGAAAAGATTATCACTGAATCGAGATTAGAAAATAATAATAATAATAATAAAACAACCAAAACTCCCTTATCATCACCAATGAAATTGAAACCATTTGATCTACCTACATTTAATCCAGAATTTGTTCCAACTCCACTGCCCACTAAAGAATCCACTCATAAATTCTCTGAAGAGAAATATAATAATGATATTGCATTGTTTTTAGATGGGCCAGAAGCATATTTTGAGCAGCACGCTGCCAATTTGAAACCATCTCATAATTCAATAACTTTGGCACCTACTATTAATTATGATGAGTTTAATAGTTTTGTCACATTTAGTGGATTTTTACATTCAAATCAAAGAAATGAACTGATTTCCAAATATAAAGAATTATATCATCAATATTTATTTGAATTGAAACAAGGCTTTAATCTTTTATTTTATGGGATTGGCTCAAAGAGAACGATATTGCTAGATTTTGTTGAGAATTATTTGATTAATCATATTGACGTTCCGATTTTAGTCATCAATGGATATAATCCATCTGTTAAGTTCAATGAATTTTTGTTAGAGATTTTCAAGATTTTAGGATTGAATAAGAAACTACCTAAAAGGATCAATGAAATGATTGATTACTTGATTGAATATTTCGAATTCAAACCATTAATTTCAAAACTTATAATCTTATTTCATAACATTGATGGTGAATCATTTAGAGATGAGAAAACTCAAGATTATATTTCCAAAATCTCATCAATCAAACAATTTCATCTGATTGCATCAATTGATCACATTAATGCACCTTTATTATGGGATTCTTTAAGATTGTCCAATTTTAACTTCGTTTGGCATAATTTAACCACTTATCAAGACTATATCACAGAAATATCATTCAAGGATCCTTTAATGTTAGGACAAACTAAACTTATATCTGGTTCAAACGGTGCTAAATACGTGTTGTCTTCATTGACACAGAGTTCGAAAGGTTTATATAAGATCTTAGCTACAAATCAATCAAATATAATGAAGGAACATTTATCATCACAGGCAAATGTTTCAACTAATGTGTTGAAAGGGATGATTAAATTCGGATTAGAATTCAACGTGTTGTTTCGATTATGTGCTGAAGAGTTCATCACTACGAATGAAGTCAATTTCAGAACGATGTTGATGGAGTTCGTTGAGCATAAAATGGCCGTTTTAACTCGAGATAAAACAGGGACCGAAATGGTTTTCATTCCTTACACTTATGATGAATTGAATCAGTTGATCCGAGACGAATTGATTTGAATAACTCAGAATTGAATAATGAATTAATGAAATTTTATCTAAAAAATCTTTTGTAAATTCTTTCTCTTCTTCGATACACCAAAAATAAAAAAACAGCATTCGAAAAAAAATGAATCAAGACTGTCTCAAAAACACATTTTAAATCCATCAAATCATTGAAATTTTACCTCAAATTCTACGTCAATGAACAGGTTGGAGCCAGGCACTAAACTGCTAGTGGGATCCCACCAGACTGAAATCATCAGCTACTTAGCAGAAGGTGAGTATTTCAAAAGAAGAATTCCACCCACCTCTTCCCCCGTAATGAATTTACTAACTTAACTCTCTAATAGGTGGATTCGCACACATTTACACAGTCAAATACACTCCGGTTGAGGATGGCAAGGAGATAGGTGTGTTGAAAAGAGTGGTCGTTAGATCCAAAACTGATTTATCGTTATTAAGAAGAGAAGTAGACACCATGCAAAAATTAGCATCAAGTCCATACGTTGTTCAATTATTTGATTCGAATGCTCAAAAGTTACAGGATGGAACATATGAAGTGTTGTTATTGATGGAATACTGTCCAAATAAGAGTTTGTTGGACTATATGAATTTACACATCAAGGAGAAGCTAAATCTTGATCAAATTACCAAAATCATGTTTCAAATTTCAATGGCTGTCTATTCAATGCATAAACTAGAAATTATTCATAGAGATTTAAAGATTGAAAACGTATTGATTGATTCTCAAGGGAATTTCAAATTAGCTGATTTTGGATCAAGTTCAAATTTTATCAATCCACCTGAAAATCAAGAACAATTCCAATCAATTGCAAATGATATAATTCATAACACAACTCCTCAATATAGAGCCCCTGAGATGATTGATCTTTATAAAAGTACTCCAATCAATCAAAAATCAGACATTTGGGCGTTAGGTGTCTTTTTATACAAGTTAATGTACTATACAACACCATTTGAAAATCAAGGTGAATTATCAATTTTACATGGATATTATCAGTTTCCTCCAACTCCCAAATATCCTTCTAAATTAATCAATTTAGTTATTATTATGTTACAAGTGAACATCAAGATAAGACCAAATATTTATCAAGTTATATTTGAGATTTGTAAAATAAGAAAAGAACCAATACCAGTTAAAGATTTTTATGGAGTTGGTCATTATGATTTCGATGCTTATGATAAGTATCAAGCTTTTTTACAAAAGCAGAAAAATCTCGAAAATACTGCAATTGAAGACCAAATAAATATGAGAAAGCAAACTTTTAATCATGGTTTAGAAATTTTAGAATCTATTAAACCTGATTATGATGAAGTTGAACATGAACATGAAAGTTTGAAACAAAAGGATGAAGATCAAGATGACGAAAATTCAGTTGATTCAGATTTAGATAAAGTTGAATCAAGATTTCCTGATGTTAATGAACTAGATGAAAAAATCGTAAATTCGAACAAGACTGAAGAAGTTGAACCTGAAAATCTTGGATTAAAATTATCACAAAAGGAAGCATGGACTAATCTTCCAAAAAATTCAACAAATTATGATGTTAATGGAGTTTTCATAAATCTAGAACAATCTAAAGAAACAGCAGTTTCTGATAAGGAAGTTCCAAATGCATTAGTTGATAAAGTTGAATCATTACCAACATTTGAAAATCAACCAAGACCGGGTATAAATAAAAAAGATAGTTTTTTTGCATTATTTGAAGAGTTTGAAGAAAATAGTCCAAATCCTGCTTCTACCAATGAGACTACCAAAAATCCAAATTTAATATCAAGAAATCCATTCACATCAGGTCAACAAAATCATACAATGAGTAACATCTCATCGTCATCAAACATGCCATCTAATATCCCTACAAATCCAAATAAGGATGTTAATCCATGGGCTCAATATAATAATGGATCAACAAGCCAACAAGTTTCATCAAAAAACTCACCACAGTATAGTAATATATCACCTCATCAAGTTCCGTCAAATTTACCTAAAAACTTAATCCCAATTTCTAAACCATCATCACCACAGGTATTAGCTAAACAGCATCCCATTATTATTAATGATCATATCAAATATGAACAATTCGGTGAATCTAGTCCATTAGAGTTATCTAGCTCATATCAACAAAATGTTATGAAGTATATCCCTCAGCAACTACACCAACCATCACAGGTAAACTTTCCAGCTTTAAGTAATAATAACAATAATAATAATAATATTCCACATGTTAATTTAATTGATCCTGAAGATTTAAAACCGGTTAATAAAAGACCCCAACTAGATTTGAATATGTTGAATCTGGATGTTAATTCAAGTTCAAGAATTTCATCACCAATACCCACAGGTTCATTGTTAAAGCCTAAGAAGAAATTGGGTATTGTTAATACAGGATCAAGTAGTGAATCAAATTTAAAAGTTGAAGAGTTGAAAATAAATAAAAGTAGTACCAATTCAAGCATTAATCAATTAAAGACAAAACATTCACTGGAAGTACCAACAAATACCAACTCCAAATCAAACTCATCAAGAAAATCAATTGAACTAAATTTGAAATTTGAAGAATTAGATTTGAATTATGATAATAAAAATGGTAACACTTTAAACAGATCCAAGAAGTCATCAATTGATAACAATGCAATTGATTCAAATGATGAATCATCTTCAGAAAATGATGAAAATCATAGAATTTCAAGATCAAGTAATCCAATAAGAAGATCTAGTTCTAAATCAAGATCTATTTCAAGATTAAGAAAAACAAATGATGATAATTCAAATAAAAGAAAATCATTCCTTGGATTTTAATTGAATTCGACATAGTATGAATATAGTTGTATAATTTAGAAACTATAACATAATAATTTGTTCAAGTATCTTCTCATAAACGCGATCTTATGATAATTGAACTACGAAAATTATATTAAAAAAAATTCATTACTCTAAAAATATATATATATTATTATTATTATTGATTATCATATGCATCACATCATAAGCCACCATCACCCACTCGCCCAATTTCTCCATTGCCTTCTCCCAAGATCATCAATTCAACAACCCATAATACAACAAAACATTTTTAAAATCATCACCAGTCAAATAATAATATCCTCTTTGAAACAAGTATGATAAACTCGAAGGCAAATAGGCAAAGATAGCATAAATGGTCAACGTTAACAAGATCAAAGAAAAACAATGTAATAAAAATGCCTCTTCGCTTTTCATTATATAAAATGGTAAATGGATATAATAGGCCCAATAAATCTTTGATATCAGGTTACGCAACTTCGCAACTATGAAGTATGATTGTTTGTCCTTTTCAGCGTTAGTTGGGTAATATTCGAAAGTTCCTGAAACTTTAATTGTTGACATTTGATCAGAGTTAATTCTTTCGTTATTTTATTGATTTATCATTTGTGTGTTTATGTTTTTTTTTCTCCTATAGGTGGTTGAGATGAAATCTTCGCGAATTTTGTTCCTAAGTTTGCTTATGTAACTAATTATGTAATATTTTTAATGAAATTTACGGAATATAGGAAATGAGGACTATGAAAGAGTAGAAATGAAGGTGTTGGATTGGTAATGAAAGTTATCCTTTCAGGAGACCAATGAATAGTTTGAATTTGGTTACGTAGCTGACTCCTGTGTGATATGTATAAGACACATTTTACGGAGGAATCTCCTAAACTTAAAATTTAAGGATAGGAGAGCAAAAAAAAAGAGGTGAATTTGGAAACTTATACAGTCATAAACCTATGAGTGCATAAGTTATATTTACAGCTAAATCCATGAACAGTTAATTAAGAAAAAAAAATGGGAATTTAATCTGTTTAAAATAATCACCAATTTCTCTGCCTAATCTGCCTAGAATCCTTGAAATCTCTCCCAGTCCCTACAAAAACATTCAGGGTTTTTTTTCCTTAAGAAACATTTCTTGGCTTTTTGGCTAATTTTGGGGACCCCTAAAAAAAATTTTCTTATTACATTTTTTTTTATTTTTTATTTTTCAAAGAGAGAAACAATTGCTGTGATTGGTGGAATTCGTAGCGTTCAGCACAGTGAAGAAGCGGAACGGATGGTGTGATTTGTAATTTCTGTGTTTGCTTTTTTTTTGTCTTTAAGTCGACTGTCGTTCCGTTTCGAATGCGATTTCCTTGATATGCGAACCTTAATAATCTGATAATGTGCTCAACAAATATGAAACCAAAAATAGCAACAAATGCAAATCGCTGATAAATCAACATAAAATAGCAACTGTAGATACTAACTAATCTTTAAATAGCTCAAGTCTAATAGTTTAAAGATACACAACACATCGACAACCTACGCCACGTTGTTGGGCTTCAACTATCAAATCATTTCATCAAATCTCGGAACAACTCGTATAGTGTCCCCTTCAAACCCTTTAATTTCTATCTTTTTTGTTGAAAGTTACCATAAAACTAGGTATACGATAACAAATCTGGCGTTTAAAAATTGTGTGGTGTCATCCAACTATGCTCTTAGGCTTTCTGCTAGCCGGCTTTTGAAGATAGTGATTGAATTATACGTACTGAAAACTACTAAAAATAATTCCCTCTTTTAATGCACGAATCAGCAACGGAGTCACCAGCCAGTAGAAACAGCCAGGGGAAAACACATATCGAGTTTTCACAAGCAGTATTGTCACCACTTAGACTATACTACCTAATACCGCTGTCTAGTCCCATCAGCGCTGGCTACAACACTTGCCAATTACGAAGAATTGCTCCATGAACCCTTCAATTAGCAAAATGTATCTTTTAAACTCAGGGTCGCTCATCCCTGTCCTTGGCAACGGGAAGACATATAAAGTACAAAAAAAAATTGATTTAACTGAGAGTTTCAAGGGAGTTTTGGAGTAGGTTAAAAGGTGGAGATTATATGGGGGTATATACTGAGAGGTCAATTACAAGCACCACTTTGTAGTGCCTTTTGCAAGATTCCAACCTTCTGTTTGATTTGGCAATGCAAAAATATCCTTTTTTTCTTTTTTCACATCAAAAAAAAAAAAAGAAATGATTCGAGATAATTTCATTTTCCCTCTTCTTTCTTATTTCAGTATCTCTTTCATTCAACATCTCTATCTTATTCAAACAAACTATCAACTTATACAGATATAAGTCTGCTTTATCTCATGCTTCACGCTCAACAGATCCACGTTCCTACTCGTTCAGAAATGCTCAAACCTAATACTGTTTCATTACCCCCAATATCTTCAATCTTAACACTTCTTAATAATGAACCAACTCCTCAACAAAATAATTCACATAATATAACTTCGTTACCTATTGATAATACTAGTGCTAATAATAAGATTAAAGTTAAAGAAGAACCAAACTATTATCAAACTACTAAAATTCCAATCATGATTCCAAAAGATAATAATAGTACTTCGTATTTTAATGATCAACAACGATATCAGTTAGATCAACGTCATTTTCAATATACCCATTTATCAAATCCAAGTAATGATTTACGATCCATCAGCTCCTCATCTTTATCTTATCCATTTTCACATCAACCCCGACCTCAACCTATTCAACATTCAATTTCTCAAACTTCTTCACATTCAAATTATTCATATCCATATAGAATCTCAACACCATTAGAGCAACCAACATACTTGAACACTACATCATATCCATTATACTCATTAGATCATCATCATCATCATCATCACACTTCATCTTCAGCGGTGGTTCAACAACAAGCTCCAATGATGCAAATAATAGGGCAATCACATGCTCAGCCCCAATCACAATCATCATCATCATCATCATCATCAACTCAAGAACAAGTTGAAATTCATCAAAGACCAATTACAAATCTGACACATTTAAAAGAGACGAAAAATCCAAGAAAGTATAGATGTAAAACATGTGAGAAACTATTCACGACGTCTGGTCATTTGGCTAGACATTCAAGAATCCATACAGGTGAAAGAAAACATGTATGTCCATTCCCTTCATGTGATGCAAGATTTGCAAGACATGATAATTGTATGCAACATTTCAGAACGCATAAGAATCCAAAGATTAGAAAGAGAAGAGGAGGTGATGCTAATCCTAAATAGATTGGGAGATTATTGAAATGTGACTGGTTGGTCTGAAGTTTGTAGGTGATATGCCCTATTAGTGCTTTTCGTTCTTCCTTTTTTTTTTAGTATTCATTTCATTCTTTTCTATTACTTTTATGTGTTTGTGTTTAAAGAGATAAATCTTGCCCTACTAGTGATGTTTTTTTTAGTATGATTTGTGTTATTTTAATTCTATATTTTCCATTATTAAAACCATCAGATTGTAGTGCAAAGTTCACATAATTCTCTATGCGGATAATCCTCAATTTTATCAGCTCACACGATAGATTTCCAAAATTAAGTCAAACCGCATAATAAAAGAAAATTTTTCGTTAAATTTGTTTATATAAATAAATTCAGAATACATCTTCATATTTCACCATCAACTATTTCAATGAGTCTCAAATTAACTCACTCAAATCTAATGATGACCAAAGAAATCACACGAGAGACGTTAAAGCACACTTTAAATACCAATAATAATATAAATATCAACAGTCATAACAGACATAATTCAATGAGTTCAACAACATCTTCGAAATCAAACTCATTCAACTCACATCATGTCCCAAGACCCATAATCATCAATAATAACAACAGCAGTATCGATACAGTCATCAATAATAGCAATGAAGAGGCAATCTATGATGATTATGAACCAAAATCTGTATTATCATCACCTGAAATATTGGCTACTTCAGTTGGAAGTACAAATGAACTATTACCTACGCTATCACACATTTCATTGTTGAACCTTAACCTGAAGGATGAACAGTTGAATAATGGTAATATAATCAATGTTGGTGTCAGACCATCACATTCAAGAGTTTCTTCATTTCATCAAACTCAAGCACGTAATCCTTTTTTACAAATTCAAAACAGAAGAAGTTCATCACAACAGTTGTCTACCACTACTACGTTACAACCAATTAATATAACTTCTGGTGATCAAAAAAATCAAATGAGTCCAATGACGCCTAATTTTGGGCCAGTTTCGTTGAATTCTTCACCTTCTAATTTCAATTTAAGTTTAAATCAACTTCCATCATCATTACAATCAAGACATAATTCAATGAATCAATCTTCAAATAGTAACAATGTAATGACATTAAGAAGAAACAATTCAAATCTTTCACAACAATCTTTATTATTACAACCGTTAAATCCATCAATGCATCATCATAATCATCATCATTCTTCATCAATGTCATCACAAGGTGGGAACATCAACGTAATTGGTAATATGTCACCTTTTTTAAACCCAATTGAAGAGTTAGACGTGCCTATGACTCCGTTGATGTTAAGTAATCCGGTGTTAATAGATGATGAATTGGATTAATACTAATCTGCATATATATATATATATTAAAAAGCTAATGAACGATCCTTATGAAATACCAATATCTACGTAGTATCAATCATCAGCATATATATATATTTTTATATTATAGTTATTATACCTATTGTCTTGAATTAATAATATCAATGAATTCAGGCTTTAATGAAGCACCACCGACTAAGAACCCATCAACATCAGGTTTATCTTTAAAAGTTGGTGCGTTTTTACCATTAGCAGAACCACCGTATAAGATTCTGATTGAATTAGCGACATCTTCACCTAATTTTTCCTTTAAGAATGATCTGATATTAGCATGAGTTTCTTGAGCATCTTCTGGAGTTGCTGCTAATCCAGTACCAATAGCCCAGACTGGTTCATAGGCGATGACAATGTTAGACCAATCCTGGACTAGTTTCAAAACGGCAGTCAATTGTCTTTGATTGATTGAATCAGTGACACCATTTTGTCTTTCTTCTAAAGTTTCACCAATTGCTAAAATGACTTTAAGACCTTGATCTAAAGCGAATTTAGTCTTTTCAGCAACGAATTCATCTGATTCATTGAAAATGGTTCTTCTTTCAGAATGACCTAATAAGACCCAAGTGGCACCAACGTCCTTTAATTGATCAACTGAAATTTCACCAGTGTAAGCACCTGAACCTTTAACATAAGCATTTTGACCACAAACTTCAACTTGTGGGTTTTTGTTTAAAGTGACAGCGAGGTCTAAGTAAGTAGATGGAGGTGAGATGACGACTTCAGTGTTTGGATCTAATGAAGCTGTGTTTAATCTTTCTACAATCTCCTTGATTGAAGCTTTAGTACCATTTAATTTGAAGTTACCACCAACAAAGAATTTTCTAGCCTGGGTAGAGGTGATTGTTAGTTATGATTTGAAGTAGTGTGTCAATTGAGTGGAATACGTACCATTGTTTTCTGAGTGAATTTGAATTGATATTCTGATATTTCAGTATAAAATAAAGCAAGAAAGAGAATTTAAATAATTTTTCGAAAATGACCCCCCCCCCGGGACGATATTTCTAACTCATCACTTGATGCTTCAAAATCACGTGAAGACCACTACACAATTAGTGTAAATTAACATAATATAGAGCTTTTACAGTATATAAAGGTAAAGGGATCACTGAGAACGACTCTTGTTGAACATTTCTCTTAATTTTTGATCCTTTTCAGCTTGTAATTTCCTGGTTTCTTCATCGATATCGTTACAATATCTGACATCTGTATAACTATTAGCATTCTTCATGACTTCATCCTTAATCTCGTTCTTATAAGTATCCTCATCGAATTCATGGTTCCATTTCTCTAATGGGGTCACTAATTTATACCTCTCCGTCTCTATATTCTTCTCCATTATAACGAATTGGCAGTGTGGAATATTCTTCAAGCTTTCGAACTCCTCATATGTCCATCGATACCATTTCATCAAGAACACCCTTGCCCAGATCCCATGTGTCACCAATACCAACACATTGGGAAACTTATCACTTGCGAATTGTCTAAACAACGTTTCATTAAATCCACTACATCTATCATAAACATCAGCTGCACTTTCCCCCAATGGAATTCTATAGAAAAAATGTCCATAGTGGGCTCTTTCACTCCATACTTTCTCCATCTCTTCTGCTTCACTTTGTAAATTTCCAAAATCTTGTTCTCTCATTCTTGGTTCTTCATGGATTTTATATGGAATTCCTGTATCTTTAAGGCCATCCAATATACCATCTAATGTCTGTCTTGTTCTTTTATAAGGAGAGGTGTAGAACAAGACAGAGTCGTCCTTATGTAGCAATTCTTTCAACTTGACACCTGCGTGTTTGGCTTGTTCGTGACCCCTTGTGGTTAATTCAACTTTATGGTTAGGAATGTGTTGATTTACTGACTTGTCTCGATTTCCCTCTGATTCTCCGTGTCTGATGAGAATGATGAGCTGTGGATGTGTTAGTGGCTGGTGTGTGAGAGAATTATAAAGGGAAGATTGCTGTACTCACTCTAGGTCTTCCCATTGTTACAGTTGTGATTATAAGGGAGAAGAGTCTCTTTATAGGAATTTCGGAATTATTTATTATATTTTGGGATTTTTAAAGAGAAATACGATTGAATACAAAACAATAATTATGTGTATATTTATAGCTATGGTCTGATGATGGTGTCTGCGAGGAACTGAGAGACGTATTGCTGTTCCAAGTCGGTGGTGTTGTAGCTGACCTTCTCAAATAATGGCAGAAGTTCCTGGAAGTTCAAATCTTTGGAACTGAAAGATTGAGAGTTAGAAGATTGTTGCTTCTTCTTGTTTAGTTGATAATAGTAGTTGTTTAGTTCATCAACAGATTCTATCAAATTTTCCATGTTGTCTAATCCTGATTGATTCTTGAAACCTGATGACTCCAAAATTTTTGAATTACTGAATTCATCTTGTTGGAATGATGTTAAATATAAGGATATTAAATGATGGTTGTGGATTGTCACTGGAATCTCTTCAAATATGTTACTATGAGTCAATTCATTCTTATTTAATGAATCTAAGTGGAAATCCTTAGAAATATAAGTTTCTAAATAAGATTTAGTTAATCTGAAGGCTTTCAAACTCAATAATCCATATGTTGTCTTTAATGGGTCATGGACTAAAATAATTGAATTTGGTGAGTTTTTCAACTGATTATTAGCTAAAGCTTCAATGATTTGTTCATTAATAAATTTCCCAGATTTAGCACTTTGATAAAATCCTAGATATTGTACACTATTTGATCCGTTTTCTTTCAGCTCTTCAATTAGATCCTCTTGGAACTTGACGTTGTTTCTGGTCTTGTATGGTGAGGAGCTATCGGTGGAATAGCTTGGGAAACTATAAGATTGTGTGATTTTTAAAACGTCTTCATCGACATCAACACCAAATAAAGGACCTGCGACTGTGTTTGGGAAAGACTGTGACGCGTGTTTCACGATCTTCAGTGCGACACTGGACTCTATTTGCACGCTGGAGACCGTTGGAGCAGAGTATTCCACTGGTTTAGACATGTTTGGTTT
>PPNI02000012.1:175317-271817 GCA_003707195.2 Phaffomyces antillensis
AAAAAAAAAAAAATTATTTCGACGAATTCGAAATTTTTCACTTATAATCAAATTTTCCATCAATTTCGACTCAATTTATCCAACATGTCTGATCAGGTTGCCGAACAAGTTGCTAAATTGCACTTGGATGAAGTCACAGGTGAACAAGTCTCGAAATCAGAGTTGAAGAAACGTCAAAAACAAAGACAAAAGGAAGCTGAAAAAGCTGAAAAAGCTAAATTAAAAGCTCCAAAAGCTGAAGAATCTTCAAATAAGAAGAAAAAAGATCTATTACAAGATTTAACACCAAACCAATACTATGAAATCAGATCTAGACAAATTGAAGAGTTGAAAAAATCAAAATCTCCAAATCCTTATCCTCATAAATTTTCAGTGACTAAACAAGTCAAGGAAGTTTTAAATGAATATTCTTCATTGAAAAGAGGTGAGACTTTAAAAGACGTGTCTATTTCAGTCGCTGGTAGAATCGTTGGTAAAAGAGAATCAGGTTCAAAACTAAGATTTTACGTCTTGAAAAGTGATGGTGTTCAAATTCAAATCATGGCTCAAGCTCAAGATTCAACTGAAAATTATGAAGAAACTCATGATTTATTAAGAAGAGGTGACATCATTGGTGTTACCGGTTATCCAGGTAGAACTGAACCTAAGAAGGGTGGTGAAGGTGAATTATCTATCTTTGCAACTTCTGTTCAATTATTAACTCCATGTTTACATATGTTACCATCTGATCATTTTGGTTTCAAAGATCAAGAATCAAGATATAGAAAACGTTATTTAGATTTGATTGTTAATAACACCACTAGAGATAGATTCATTATCAGATCTAAAATCATCACGTATATTAGAAAATTCTTAGATAACAGAAATTTCCTTGAAGTTGAAACTCCAATGATGAACGTCATTGCAGGTGGTGCTACTGCTAAACCATTCATTACTCATCATAATGATTTAGATTTAGACATGTATATGAGAATTGCTCCTGAATTATTCTTGAAAGAATTAGTCGTTGGTGGTTTAGATCGTGTTTATGAAATTGGTCGTCAATTCAGAAATGAAGGTATTGATATGACACATAACCCTGAATTCACCACTTGTGAATTTTATCAAGCTTTTGCTGATGTTTATGATTTAATGGATATGACTGAATTATTATTCAGTGAAATGGTTAAAGAAATTTGTGGTTCTTATAAAATTCCATATCATCCAGATGGTCCAGATGGTAAAGAATTAACTTTAGATTTCTCAAGACCATGGAAAAGAATCAATATGATTGAAGAATTAGAAAGAGTCTTTGATGTTAAATTCCCACCAGGTGATCAATTACATACTGCTGAAACTGGTGAATTCTTGAAAAAAATCTTAATCAAACATAAATTAGATTGTGCTCCTCCATTAACAAATGCTAGAATGTTAGACAAGTTAGTCGGTGAATTAGAAGACGTTTGTATCAATCCAACATTCATCTTTGGTCATCCTCAAATGATGTCTCCATTAGCTAAATATGATCGTGATATACCAGGTTTATGTGAAAGATTTGAAGTTTTCGTCGCAACTAAAGAAATCTGTAATGCTTATACAGAATTAAATGATCCATTTGATCAAAGACAAAGATTTGAAGAACAAGCAAGACAAAAGGATCAAGGTGATGATGAAGCTCAATTGATTGATGAAACTTTCTGTAATGCTTTAGAATATGGTTTACCACCAACTGGTGGTTGGGGTTGTGGTATTGATAGATTAGCTATGTTCTTAACTAATTCAAATACCATTAGAGAAGTTTTATTATTCCCAACTTTAAAACCTGATGATGTTCCAAACAAAGAATAAATTATTGTATAAGCCTTTATGACTTTTATCTATTTTTTATTCACAATATAAAATTTTCATTTTAATTATATTGATCTTAGATAAATTTGTAAGTATATCAAAGCTTTACTACGTTTTGAACTAGAAGCATTTTTCTTTCTTTTTATTTATTTTCTTCATCTAAAAATAATAACAAAATAACAATTATAATAACAACGTTTTTTTTTTTTCAAAAATATCCAATTATCTAAACAATGAAATAACCTTCTGCTGATAATTCACTGTTCAATTCAAATGGTAAAGATTCTTCAGTTTCAACAGAAACAACATCAAGAACTTTAATTTTACCTAGTGTATTAACTGGATTTTCATTTTGGAATCCAACTTCAATTGGGAATAAAGACTCTTCATTAGATGATTCAATTGAGAATTCTAATACACCATTCTCACCAGGTGATAATCTTTCTATTTGGAATAATACACCATCTTCATCAATTTGAACAATTTGGGCATTATCTGATTTTAATTCAACGTTTTCAGTGGCGATTGGAACTAATATGGTAATATTTGAAATATATTCTTCATATAATTCATTTAATTCAAATTCTAAAGTAACATCAATCAAATCACCATTTTGTGATAACCAAGTAGAGAATAAAATTGGGACAAATTTATTTTCATCATTTTTACCAACTCCTCTCCATCTTAAAACACCAATATTTTGATCATTTGATGGAAATGGTTTATCTGAATTTTTTAATCCAATTATACTATCTTTAGCAAATAATTGTCTATCAACATTTGGATGTGTCTTGAATTGTACTGAGTTATCCATGTTTTCATTAGATAGTAAGATTCTTGACAATGCTAGGTTTGAATCATTAATACGTAATTGTAAAACACCTTTAACTTCTGACACTTGAATTGAACCTTCTCTTGAAATTTGAGCAGAGACTTTTTCTTCCAATGAGACTAATATACCGTTATTTACTGGTCTATCATCTTGAACTTGTTCTGGAATATCTTGATATGTTGGTTGTTGAGATAATTTAGGTTGTTGATATTCAGCAGGAACAGCAATTAATGGTTCTGAACTTGGATCAGATACTGTTGCTCTTTGCTTCTTACCTAATTGTAAACCACGACCCTTTGGTGCAACTCTTCCTTTAGGAGTTGGATCAACTGGAGTTGGAGCATATGATTGTTGTTGTTGTGATTGTTGTGATTGATAATTATATGATTCATTAGAACCACCAAACCCACCAGGAGTTGAGCCAGAGCCAAATTGTGGTTGACCTTGATATTGTAAGAATTCATTGTTACGTCTAGCTAGTTCTTTTCTTTGAATTTCCTTTGCACGACGTTTTCTTTCTTCAGTTGCTTCTAATTCTTTATTACGTTCTATAATTTCTTGGATCTTCTCTTCATGTGAATCCATTTCTAAGAATGTTCTGATTTGTAGTAATGATAAGTTCTCTTTATAGCCTAAAGTGATAATTTCATCAAATGCACTTAAAATTTCAAAGGCATTTTCGAAAATTTCGTGTTCGTTTATAGTTCTTAGTAAACTTGTAACAGTTTCAGCAAAAGTGTTCAAAGTTTCAATATCTTGTAATATATTGGATTGGCGATTGGTGATCAAGATGATATACAAGTCATCTAATGGTTGGTAAACGTATCTAACGTGTTCATCTTCAACAGTAGTATGTTGAGTTGAATTTTCTGATAGTAAACTAGGGAATTGAGCTAATAATTCAGTAACTCTGTTCTTGGTTAGATCACGGAATTGTCTCGAGAGGATCGCTTTCCCACTGTGTGTGATAATTGATGCTGCAAGAACTGCCATTGTTTTCTGGTTTATAAAGAGACAATTCGATCGAGATCTGTTCCCTTTTCTGATTTGAATATTGTCGATTCGTCTTTTTTTAAAAAAAAAAATGTTGACGTTTCAAAATATAAAAAGGAGCATGGCTCTTAACGTATATTATGTGACCGCTACAGTATGTGTTATATAATCTTGAAACACATATAACTCATAAAACAATATCGTTTACTAACACCATCAGTTGAAGTCCCATGTGATTGTGAGTAGTCGCTCAACGTGTTCAGCTAGCTCAAGGCCTAGATATTTCTCTTTTTCGAATTTTCTGGAAGTAATAAACTCAATTAATGACATTTTCGAAAGAATTTCAATAGCTAAAAATGGATTTATACCACAAGATGATAAAAATGAAACTTCCCCTGATGACTCTATTAGATTGAAATCATACTCATTAACTCTTTTAGATTTTAATGATATTAGATTTAATAACTGAAAGCAAGTTTCCTTAGTAGTTGACTTTGATAAAACTGAAGGAATATTTATTAGCGATAAAGCTAATTGAAAATTCAACAACTGCTCAAAAGATGAAAATGATTCATCTACTGTGATAATTATTGTTAATTCAGAATATTTTAGACTATTTTCCATAATAGTTTCTTGATACTTGATATTACCGTTCTCATCAATTTGCGAAATTGAACTAGATTCTATTATTAATATTGAACAAGTAGATGAAAGTATAAAATCTGGTTCCATCTCTTCCAAATCATATTCAATTATTTGCAATTTGGTATTCCTGTCTAAGAATCTTATAATTTTGGAGTTTTGATTCAATTTGAGTGAATTAGTGATTATAGTGGAATCATGATTCAAAAGTTCCTGACAAATATTATCTTCTTTGAATATTGGTAAAATAGTTATCTCTGAGGTAGAGGCCGTTTCTTCAGACGTTGTATCTTCATTCAAATTCACATTCTTCAAAAATTTGAAAATTGGATCATTTAAAGATTCATCATTGGACGATTTGGGTTTTTGTCTTTTCTTTGAAATGATAATATCATTCAATTCATCATCAATCGATCTTTTTTTAGTATGTATCATTGTTTCCATTTTCGTAGCAATGATAGAATCAAGGGTTGTGTTTTCTGTTATCGGTGACTGATGCTCTACCATTGTATTACACTTAATTTTAGTCTTATCAACAATTTCTATCTGGGAATCATGGATCATACTGAATGAAGATTCTGGTTCATGTTCTTCTTCCAAAACAACAGTCGTTTTTTCAACAGGAAGCTCTTGAACCAATTCTTCCTTTGTGTTATCTATTAAATATGGCTCATTCTCCCTTATAATGCTGAAAACTATTGGGGTTTTAGTATCTAGAGAAATAACATTCTCACAATTAATATCATCTTTAATAAGATCATTTTCATCTAGATACCCCAATACATCTACTAATTTCAACTCTTTAAGACTGTTTAGTGATGATGCTGAGGGTAAGTAATTTAAAGCAAACTCAAATGCAGATAAAGGTTCTTTGAACGTTGGGTCAGTTTTCATGAATGGTAAATCTATTTTGTAGATTGAACCTTTTTCTAAAGACTCATCTAATGTATGAATTTCTAAAGAATTGTGATATCTGGTGATTTCAAGATCTTGATTAGTTTGGAAATCCCAACTTTCAATTACTGGCTTGAATGTTTCTCTTGCACATTCTAAAACAGTTATAACCTCTAAAATAAATCTTGAATCTGATTCAATTTCAATTATTCTGTTAACGTAACTATACTGTTCTTCAAAAAAAGGGTTACATGCTGATAAAGATTCATTAGTGTAGTCTTCATCTGATTCTTTCAGAACTTCTATAGGCTCGGGTATTTGTCTCAAGAGTGAGTTCTCAGAAGCGATTTCATAAAATGGTTGTAAATCAATAATAAATTCTTCTCCAACTTCAATCATTTCAAACTTTGAATATTCATACTTGTGATGAAGACAGGTATGGAGATATTTCATGATATCCCTTTTTATAACCAACGTTTCTTTTGGCAACAATTCAGATTCATCTATGTCATGTCCTAAAAATGGCACATTCCAATCTTCATCTTGTTTCGGTTCGTATAGTTTCAATCCATAGTTGTTGTTAGCGCCATCGTCTTCATTGATCGCAAGAAGGTAATCACTTCTAAAGAGAATATTACCACTTGGAGTCCAATTATCTGTTCTCCAATTGATTTGGGTATCTATTGATCTTTTATAAAAACTTATTGATTGTTTATTTATTGTAACAACTTCTTTTAAAAGCGACTTCAATTGGTTGATTTTATCATTAAACTGAATGAATTGATCATCTTTGATGGAATATTCCCAATCAAGCTCCTCTACAAGTGAAAAGCTCATGATTCTTCGTTATTTTACCTTAAGCGCTGAGTTTATCGTTATACAAATTTGCTTATTTATTTTTTATTCTTCCCATTTCTTCGTCTTCACTGTCAAACCACCAAAATTCATCGTTCTGGATGAGTAAAGTGCAATCTCAAGTGATACTGAAGTATACTTACTTGATTTATTTTTAAAAACATAAGAATCAGCATTCATATCCTTTCCAATCCATATTAAAATATCTTTACTTAAAACACAAGATTGTCATATATACTGGTAGAGCAAGTCAAATAGTGACAGTGAATGATATATTCATTACTACTCTATTCTACTAAACATCAAAATATTTTACCGGGATATTAGAATATCAGCTGAATATCTTCGCTAACAATTATCAACAATAGAAAGAAGGATCAGTGGCTCTTATAGTAATATCTACTAGCTTCAAGCTTTCAAGCTAATATTACAGAATGCAGGTCACTACTGGCCTTTTACGGATCACCACTCCTCCCGATGCGCTAAAACATCACATTTGGTATCTAGTGTTAAAGACAAAGCTAATAAGCTGATATGGTAAAATGTTTACGTAATCCGAATTTGTTTTAACATAATTTTTGACACAAAAATTCAAAATTCTTTGAGTTGTTTATATTCCTAACAATTGGATTTTAGCGAATATGAAATGAACGCCGCCATTCTTGAAATAAGAGATAAATATGCATACTTGGATGATGTGTTTAGCGGTTACGCATATCTCAATTTTGATACTCCCATGTTTTTGGATGGTTTCAAAAGAATGAAAACTGATTATACAATATTGATTGAGAATTACTGTGGCTTAATTTATTCCATGACAGCAAATATAAGGGCGTCTCCAGCTAATGATTTCCAAAGTTTTCTAGGTGAAGGTGTCACTAAGGAAGATTTTATTTCAATTCTAAATATTATACCAATATTGCTCTTTAATTTCCAGTTACCAAAATTTAACCTACCAGAATATTATCCACAATCTAAGGCAAAACAGATAGAGACAGATAATTACAATATTCATTATTTCAAAGTATCAGTTGGTGAGGCTTTTGAGAATTCAACAACTAGTAATCTTGATGTCCAAGAAGAACTTGATTCATTCTCCAAACTTTTACTAAATTATCGTAATTGGATTTTGGGAATAAATGGTTCCAACTTCAAAGAAAGATTAACTAGCCTTATTGGTGCTATGAAATTAGCGTTGCATCAAATAGATGAGATGCAAGATAATATGATTACTAGTTTGAAAGAAATTTCAATTAGAACATATGTGGGTAGTTTATTGAGAAGTTTTGTCCCCTTCATCACGTTTTTAACTTTAAAGTTGAATCATAACCAACACGATTTGAAGGATTTTAGTGATACACCAATTACTGAAAAGATGGCATCTTTGGCACTCTTACCTCATCACTCAACATACGCCATCTCACGACATGAGGTTTATGCTAAACCAGAAGAGGATATGGCTCTCTTATTATCAAAAGTTCCATTGATTCTGATAGAAGTCAAGGCCGTCTTAGATCCAGGTCCTGAAGATGGTAATTATTCCAATTCTGAAAGAGAAACTTTTTTGGAGTTTCTTGAAACGGCTAAAAGCAATGGTACTCTACATGGTATCCTTCAACAAGTGATTAAATACTCAATATTTAAGGCAAGTACAGGACTAGGTCTCTTATTCATAATAAGAAAAAAAAAATTGTATTGCATTGAGTTGGCTGTCTCTTTTGATCAAATTGATATCGAAAGATTTACTCTAGAAATTGTTGATAAAAATACAAAAATAGTGCCAATCTTAGCATCAATTAGAAGTTTTCATTATAATTATGGCTATTCGAGCCTTATGATGAGACTTCTATACATTATTCAAGATAAAATCACATTACTTTCAGATAAAGAAAGAAAAGATGATATATTAAAAAAACTTACTTTAATTCATCAAGATTTGAGAAGATCGAGTGGAAGTCCAGTTAATGATCCAGATTATCATGATGATGGGGATGATGATGATAGTGATGAAGAATTCAACAATAATAAGAAACGGTCTAGAAATAATAAAAACAAAACAAGAGCTAGAAGATCTTCAATTAAACCAACACTTCAATTCTCCAAAAGCACAAAATCAGATATCAACCACAAGAATCTATCAATCTTAATTGGCCCTGATGAAACTTCTTTTGCTTTCATTCCAAATAACCTTATGAAAACATTAATGAAGTATGGATTTGAAGATGTCTTTGGAAAGGATGATGTTATGGTTGAGTATGATTTTTTTCATAACTTTAAAAATTCAATCTTAATAACCAGTGTTGAGAATTTCTTTAATTGTGTGGTTGATTCAAATGATACTGATCTATACAAACTTCATGAGAAAATGAAATCAACTGAAAAGTTACTGATTAAATACTTAAACATACCTTTCCACGAAGACCTTTTCAAGTTTGAACCTGATAATAATTTTGAAAATTTTGAAAAATACCTTCAATATGGGTATAAAAAGTATGAAAAGGAGATTAAAATTTTAAAGAAAATTAAAAAATATAACAAGAAACAAATTGAAACAAATAACTATCAAAATATCATTAATGCTCCAAAATTATTAGCCCATGGTGATATGTTATCCATTTTTTTCAGTAAAAATAGGTATAATGGGAAAGCTGGTCCGTATTTTATAATGGAATATATTGAAGGGCCTGAAATAAAGAGTGTTTTACCGATAGATCAAGAAATTATTGATGATGCTAAATATCAGTTAAGGTTACTTATGACGGAACTGAACATCATGCATAATGATATTAGTTATCGTAATTTGTTGTTTTCTAATAATAGAATATATTTTATCGATTTTGGTGAATCAGAATTTGTTAATGATAAACATAAGATTGAAACTTTCATTGATAAAGATACTGAAAGATTACAAATGTTATTAGGAAGAAAATAAAGCTGATTGAAATATTGAAATTATGCTTAGTTTTTGCTTTTTTTATATTTTTAATTTTATTTTTAATAAGTTTTACGAGCATATAACGTGGTATTACAGATAAGAGTAAAAATGGACATCCATATATTGTAATTAGCTTAGATTATAATAATAGGTAGAAACTAGCTAAACTCGACCACTAATTATAAAGCGTAATTTATGTCCCGCTAGAGTAATATACGGTCTGGTACGCTAATTTCCGTGTAGCAGTAACCTATTAGCTCTCCAACAATAATAATATTAGGAATGTATCTTCCTATATAACTTACTAAGTATTATATTGATATTAATATAGTTTGAGCATGACTACAGTTGTAGATAAAGTTCATAGATATGTAATATAAATATTAAACTTTGTATAATGCAAAAAGATAAGGTTTACTCCGCTATTTCTAAGCTTCTTTATGTCAGTCTTTCCAACAATCGGTATTTAAATTCTATCATTTATGATTAGACATCTTCTACATGCCCTTGTCCTTTTCTCATTATGAACACAACTGAAACATCTATTCAATTTTGGTTTATTTAAATCATTATTACAGCCATTGAAACCATTATTAGTCATCATGGTTTCATTATTTATTTGATTGAATTGATTCAATTGTCTTGATTGATTGATTATCTGTTTAATTTGATTGATTTTTTGTACTTTATTGATTTGTAGAATTTGATCATTATTACCATTGTGAATGAATATTTGGATGATACATTCGATTTGGCTTAATTAGTTAATATTGAGGAACTTGAGCGGAAGTTATTGCGATTTTGATCTTTATTATCAATCTTTTGCTTTGGATTTTCTGATGACTCTTTTCTTTCATGAATCAGGACTTTCAGTTTATTTTTCCCAAATATTGTACCGAAGTGTAAGTATTTACGTTGTTGTCTTATTGAAATAAATGAATGAACTTTTAAAGGGATTTGGAAAAGTCCAGAAGAATTAAATTTCACGGCTCTTGTTTAATTGTCTATAATTTTATTGCTCTGTTCAGCTAAGGTATCATCCAATGTATCTCTCACATCCTCAAAAACAACATCATTGTCTCTTTTTGGCTTTCTGTTTTCAAGGGCCATTTTATTCTCATTAATGTGTTCAAGATTTTTCTCCGATATTTAACGCTACTTCCTCCTCTTCTTTTACTTCTTGAATTTTCTGTACTTTATCATCTTTCACTTCTTCGTTGCCCTTCACTCCTTCAGCTTCTTTAATTCCATCCTGTGCTTTATCTAATTGTAATTCTTCCCCTTCTTTGACTTCTTGTCCATTTTTTGTACCTCCTCTAAGTTCATCATCTTCAACGTCTTTTTCTTCTTCTTCAGGTTCATTTTCTTCCTTTTCAATATTTTCTTCAACTTCATCCATTTGTGATTGAGCTTCTTTAATGAACAGTATATCAATTGGATCTTGAGTCGACTCATCTTGAGCTTCTGTAAACTCTTTTTCATTGCCACTGGAATCAACAGGACCTCTCATATCTATTATTGCCTTTTCTAATTCTTCACCAACTAAAAGATCAAAATTTTGTGTAGCTTTAATCGCTTCAGCTCTTGTTAGAACTTTTTTGGATATTTCTGTTGAATGATCATTATGATCTGATGAACTTGATGATAAGCTCTGTATCTGGTCTAGTTTAGATAGAACACTCTGTTGATGATCTAATCTTAGACGTATGTAGCTTAATGAAGTAGCTTCGTCACTTTCCTGAAGTGCTTTGAATGCTTTATAAATGTCCAATATGGTTAACTGATGTGAATAAATACTTGATTCCGTGAATTTGAGATTTAAATATGATAAGCTTAAGGTTAAATCATCTTCATCATTAAATGGAGCTCCTTCATTTTTGAATGTTTCTCTAATTTGTCCAAAAACTTCGTATAATGTCGATCCACTTTTATAATCTTCCTTAAAAATTTCTTTCAAGTTGAGAAATTCTGACGGTAATATTTGTAAACCTTCTTGATTTAATGGAACTAGTAAATATGTGGAGGTCAGTGATTGTAAAATCATTGGAACTGAAGATATTTGGTCTTTCAGTCGTTCATGTCCTTCAAGCAGAACTTTAGGATCCACTGGATTTCCAAATGAGTCATCGTCTCTAGAGCTTTCTTCATCATTCTGACTTTCTGGAGCACTGCTGAAAAAAACTGATTCTGATGAGTCTTCATCTTTAGTATCTTCATTAGGTAATCTTGGGGAACTATCGAATACCATACCACTATCACTTTCATCGTCTGATATAGATGCCTCAATTGTCTTATTTAAGCTGTCAGAATCTTCATCTATAGGATCATTAGTATTATCTTTTGCATTTTCAAGTTTCATCTCATCATTAGTTGAATCAATTTCAATTATTTCAATCTCATCATCATCATCATCGCTGTCGTTAGCAGCATCCCCGGATTCCTCGTGGTGATCAACTGGGGGGATGGTCTCTGGATAAACTTCATCATGATCTGAGTTGTCAAGAATCTCGACATCTGAGTCATCTCCTATTTTATAATTTTCGTATTCCTGTAGAGTAAGCACTTCAATCTCTGAATCTGAATCCTTATCTTCACTACCATATAAAGGTCTCTTTTTGATGACCCTAGTTGACTTTCTTCTTTGAGCTGCTGGTTTTGCTCTCTTTCTGCGTGGCATTGTGTGGGGTATGAATGAAATGGCAGATGATTGGGAGGGATGAATTTATGGGGCGCGTGTTGTAGCACAACAGGAGTTATATTTTGTTTTTTTTTTCGTTTATCTTTAGTGGAACAATATAAAAGGAAGTTAAATCGCACTTTTTTTCAATGATTAAATAGAGAGCCGACCATTATATTCAGAACCTTTGATCTGGATACAAAACTGGCAGTTTGAAGGAATAAAAACTTTAGCATTTGTCGTATTCTATTGTTTACGTTTATGTCTTCTTTTCAAAGACTAAATTGTGTGAAATTTGAAGCTCAGCGCTTAAAAAACTATGGATTTCTTACAACAGTTAGATCAATTGTCTGATGATGAGGACAATAATACAAGTTCATTCCACCATAATCAACCCAATCACAACCATAATAATCAAAAATTGAATTTCCAAGGTATAAAAAGCGTGGATATCCCTTTCATTCAAGAATCCTATGATCAAAGCGATGTCACTGTTAATGATCAATTCACTGATGTCGAATTATCTTCAAATATCACTTACCATACACATGACTCTAACAATTCCAAATTGATCTCCACAAATGTGCTTTCCGATAAAGGAAGATCAGTTTTCCCTTTCCATAATTTCAATAAAATGCAATCAAAAGCATTTGCAAGCCTTTATGAAAATGATCATAATTGTGTTATTAGTTCACCAACAGGGTCTGGTAAAACCGTTTTATTTGAATTATCAATCTTAAGACTTTTGAATAGTCATAAAAACTGTCAGGATATAAAAATCTTATACATTGCACCTACAAAAGCTTTGTGTTTAGAAAGAGAAAAGGACTGGGCTTCCAAATTTTCTTCTTTTGGTTTAACAGTTGGTGTCTTAACAAGTGATACAAGCTTTCTGGAAACGGATAAAGTTAAAAAGGCTAACATCATTATCACAACTCCTGAAAAGTGGGATTTAATGACTAGAAAATGGACAGACTATACAAGATTATTTGAAATGATCAAAATTTTATTGATTGATGAAATTCATATATTAAAAGAGAACAGGGGTTCCACTTTGGAAGTTGTTGTTACTAGAATGAAGAAGATTTGTAAAGATATAAGAATTATTGCATTATCTGCTACAGTTCCAAATATTCAAGATGTTTCAAAATGGATCAGGTTAAATTCTTCAAGTCCAATGGATGCAATGACTTTAGTTTTTGGTGATGACTATAGACCTGTTGCATTGAAAAAAGTCGTATATGGGTATAAACAAAACTCGAATGATTTTATGTTTGATTCTTTTTTAAATTCGAAATTGATTGAAATTTTAAATGAACATTCAAAGGATAAACCAGTTATGATCTTTTGTCCAACAAGAAATTCAACCATTTCCACTGCTAGGTTTTTACAGAGGAACTATAATAACGTAAATAATCTATTGCCATTGAATCAAAGTATCAAAGAAAGGGATTTGTTTGAATTGGCTAAAATTGGTATTGCTTATCATCATGCAGGTCTTTCAATGGAAGATAGAAATAGCGTTGAAAATGGTTTCAAATCAGGTTCAATTAAAATTCTTTGTTCAACTTCAACTTTAGCAGTTGGTGTTAATTTACCTGCTTATTTGGTTATTATCAAAGGTACTAAGATGTGGAATAATATTTCATTTGAAGATTATTCAGAATTAGATATTCTACAAATGATGGGAAGAGCTGGTCGTCCTCAGTTTGAAACTGAAGGTAAAGCAGTTATAATGACTACCTCAGAAACTCAAAAATATTATGAGTCTCTAGTTAAAGGAAATAAGAAATTGGAAAGTAGATTACATTTAAATTTGTATGAAAATTTAGTTTCTGAAGTGTTCTTGAACACAATAACTTCATTACAAGATGCATTAACTTGGTTGAAACACACTTTTTTTTATTCAAGATATCATTCAAATCCAACAGCTTATGATGAAATTCCATATATTCCAAATACTAATATGGATGGAAGACTAATGAATTATTGTGAATCAAAACTACGTGAATTAATTAATTTTGGTATCATTGAGATTAAAAATGGGGTTTATAAAAGTACCATTTATGGTGACGCTATGACAAAGCATTATATTCTTTTCGAAACTATGAAAATGTTCATTAAATGTTCAACAAACCAATCAACATCTGATATATTATCTATGATTTCAAAAGCAAAAGAATTTTATAATATTAGATTGAAAAGAACTGAAAGGAAATTATTCAAAACGTTAAATAATTCACCAATATTAAAATATCCAATCAAATCGGATAAAAAGATTACATCTATTGACTTACCCTATGAAAAGATATATTTGCTAATTCAATACGAGCTTGGTGGTCTCGAATATCCAAATGATCCAGACTTAGTTAGATTGCAACATTCATTCAAGCAAGATAAGTTTCTAGTTTTAAAGCATGTTGGAAGGTTAATCAAATGTTTAATTGATTGTTTTGTTGAAAAAACTGATTTTATTTCTTTGAAAAATTGTTTGTATTTATTGAGAAGTATCAACTCTAATGGCTGGGAAGACTCTCCAACTTCATTAAGACAGCTAACAACTGTTGGATTAGCATATATTAGAAAGTTTGCCAATCACAATATTTTTTCATTTGAACAAATTGAAGACTTAGATCCAATGAAATTAGAGTATTATTTAGGTTTAAAACCTGGACAATCAAATAAAATTAAAAGTCAGGTTAAATCATTACCAAAATTATCGATAACGTCAGAATTTATCAAGCTGTCTAAAACAAGAAATTCACAAGAAATCAAAATCTCAATTAAAATAGCCATTAACGTTGAATCTATTGGAAATAGATGGAATGGTAAAACTATTACCATCAATATCATTAGTGGATTATCAACAGGGGAGCTAATCAACTTTAGAAGATCAAACATTTCGAAAGTACCAGGAACAAGATCGTTTATTTTAGATTTTCGAATGATTTATAAGGAAAGTGAATTTGAAAGTATTATATCATGTGAAGAAATTGGTGGGATTAACGATACCACTAAGATGAATATAATTGAACATCTATCAGATGATGAAATTTCAAGTTTGAAAAGCTTTACAACAAATACGAAAAGTGAATATTCTAAATACCCAAAATCATTATTGCATATCATATGATTATAATCTTACTAACTTTATATAGAATCAGAAGATTTATTAGAGGTAGAAGATGATGATGATTTTGATGATTTATTAATTGAAGCTTCAAATAAGAAATCAATTCAACGGGTTGTTGAGACTGTTGAAACATCAAGAGTTATTTTAGAAAGTGGGAATTTGAAATGTAAACACACTTGTAAAGATAAAACAAGGTGAGAATACCATAAATCTCTGAGTACAAAATTTTGAGATTGTTTATACTAACCTTTAAATTCAGTTGTCGTCATTTATGTTGTCGTGAAGGATTACCACCACCGAAACCAAAGAGTATTAATAGTAATGCAAATCATAAACTTAAGACAAAACCTCAATCTAAAAAAGTAGCCAAAGAAGACCATCACAATAGAGATACTAATAGACCAAAACAAGTTAATAAATCGCAAGAAATTAATAGATCAAACGAAGTTGATCGTTTAGAAGAAGTTAATCAATTGAGAGAAATTCATAAAGTTAAACAATTGTCAGGTATAGATCTTTTACAAAAATTACATGGGTCTAACAGTCCAAACAGTTCAGTGATGAAGCCCAAAGTCAATAGATCTAAAACGATAGAATCATTTCAAGAGTGTTCAAGTTCAGATGACCTTACATCTCAAGATCTTGATATTTTATCAATGATTGAATCAAATCGAAAAAGATCATTAGAAAAAATGAATGAATTAGACACATCTACGAGTAAAAAAATAAAATTAACAGATGCTAAATTTAAAGAATTTGAATACATAGGAGACCAAAATAATACCAATAATACCAATAATAAAAAAAACAACCAAACAAAAATAACCATCTATAAACCACCATCATCTCCAATAACTATAACCAGTAGTGAAGATGATAAAAAAATCACAGAAGAAGAAAAAGAAGAAGAAAAATTCAATAACACAACGACTTCAATAGAGCAACATATTTATGAAAACATTGAAGAGGATAACCATGAGTTTCAAATCCAAAAACATCAAGAATTAGAGAAACTAGAACAAGAATCATATTCACAAGATGAAGATGAAGACAATATTTCAAACTTAAATGAAGAGGAGCTTGAACAATTCTTTGGATCTGATGTTGAAATAGTATGAAATAATATTTAATGATGTTTTTTACCACGTTTTTTATCATGTTTAGTTAGATATTTATCTAAAATCTCAACTAAAAATTCATCAGTAAATGACATGTGAACGTCATCAATTGATAAAAAATCTATTTTACCATCATGATATAATTTTTTTAAACCGATTAAATTCTTAGTATATGAATCAGTTTCAAGGAAGGGAATAGTTTCACCAGTTGTCTTATCTTGATCATAAAACCAAGCAGAGTCTAGGGGTACTAAAGTTTCATCTTTTGTAAATTTTATCAAAATTAATTTATCCAATCTATTTAAATTCTCGATATATGTCAAATTAAGCTCGTCGTATTCATTATTAACATCAGCTAAGAACGCAGAATGTTCCAAGTAACTCTCATAATTAAAAGGATCTCTAAAATACTGTGCAGGTATTATTCTTTGTTGGATTGAATCCTTATAGATTTGGCTTTTTAAGATCGAATTCTTCTTTTCACAAAACCAATCGTTCTCTTTACATTTAGGTAAATCACTAATTCCTGAATGTGGTGATCCAAAAGTGACTAAATTACTAACATTTAAGCCACATCTTTCAATAGCAGCTCTTGCAAACAATCCACCTTGAGAAAACCCAATGAAATTAAACCTAGTATCAAGATGATCCGTTAAATTACTCTGTAATTGTTCACAAACGTATTCAATCTGTTCATTAACCGACCCAAACAATGACGCCTTCATGTCCTTATCATCATCAGTATCAACGTATACTGAATAAACATTGATATTTGGATTATGATTATTGACTATTTCAATGACACGTTGCATTGAATTTGAATTATATGAATCTCCCATCCCATGCCAAAACACTAATGAGTCCTCATTGTTGTCTAGCGTGGTTATTCTCTTAAGAGCATTATAAGTCGCCAGTACCTGTACTGTAAGTTTGGGAATGTACATTAATACTCGGGGTTATACTGACCATCAAGTGTATAAAAGAGACAAATGAAGACAAATAGATTAATCAAATCAATTACTCAGTGAAAGACAGCTTAGATCTGAGAGTTGGGGCTCATAATCACAAGTATTATGTAATCATTTGGGGACTACTGATTACATCATCATTCAATTTCATTAATCTCATTATATTATTCGTTCATATGCCTCCATAATCAGCTGCATTCTGTCCCAGTAGTCTCTCTAGTGAGCTCTGTCTTTGAGAGTCGTCATTTATTTGTTCCTCTTGAATAGCATTCAATTCATTAACGCTTATCCAATTCGGTTTAAAACTTTTCAATAGCTCTATCTTAACACAGATCGTATCACCTTGATATCCATCATATTCTTCAATATTCACTTTATCATCATCATTTTCAGTCTTAACATTGAACACACAACTATGATTAATCATCTGAATCAATAATATCAAAAAGTCAAATCCTAACAGCCAATATTTACTATTTAGTCCCCTCACTCCTATAACTTGAATCATATGATGTCCATAGATAAATCCGGCTTCATCAGGTTTTGGTAATTTTCTAAAGATGTGTAACACTATAGATAACAAGAATTGAGAAACTATACAAAATCCAAAAACGGTTGAATCTAAATGTTTTGATAAAACGATATAATTTGCAATTGATACCTCAGTCAATGTCCTCACTATCAATAATAGAAGACTGCAATCGTATAAATAACATATAATGGAGCTCAAAAGCCAAAAGGTTTGTAAACTAAATAAGAGATTTTTCCTTAATACATTTTTCCTAAGTTTCAATGATTTTTTGATATTTATTGATTCTGAACGTATTTGAATCGTTGGAAAACGTGTTGTATTGTTTGAATTTATATTAATCCCTGGGAATCCACCTGGGAATCCCTCCATTGTTAATTAATCTTAATAATTTACAAATCAAACTATTGTACTCGATTAAAACATAATTCCTTTATAAGTATCATTATCAAGTTTGATGGTGTCCGGATGGGTTATGAGGTCTTCTCCGATGCCGAAAATGCAATAAAAATGACTTATAAAACTGCTCGAAGGCATCGCCTAACTCACATAATCAATTATATTGTACTAATCGCCGCTGATTGAGCCCATTTTCAATGATTATTAGACTATATAAACCACGCACGCTGGCTAGGCTCAATCCTGTGGGTCTCACCACTTTCAAAATGGCCTCCAACAGAAGATATCAGAGCACCAATGAAGGCAAAAAGTCCATTGATACCAATAAGAATACTAATACGGACAATATAAAGGATAATGTTAAGAGTAGTAGCAACGTACCTGTGAATACCGTGAAACCACCGCTAATGGACAGAATCAAGCATGAGATCCAGCATTATTGGGATGGGACCAAACTATTAGGATATGAAGTTAAAGTTTCTACTAAATTATTATTCAAAATGTTGAGAGGTTATGAATTGTCAAGAAGAGAGAATACTCAATTATCAAGAACTACAGGGGACTTGTTTAGACTAGTTCCATTTTCTGCATTTATTATCATTCCATTTGCTGAATTGCTTCTACCTATTGCACTAAAATTATTTCCAAATTTATTACCTTCAACTTATGAATCAAAAGCAGATAAGACTAAAAAAAAAAATAAACTATTACAAACTCGTGAACAAACTTCAAAATTCTTAAGACAAACATTTGCTGAAAGTGGTGTTAAATTACCAAATGTCACAACTGAAGCTGAAAAATTAGAATTTGTTCAGTTTTTCAAAATTTTAAACACATTAGGTGAAGTTCCAACTGAAGAACAAGTCGTTAAAATTGCTAGATTATTCAAGAATGATATCGTTTTAGATAATTTATCAAGACCTCAATTAGTCGCAATGGCAAAATATATGAATTTAAGACCATTTGGTTCTGATCAAATCTTACGTTATCAAATCAGATATAAATTATTACAAATCATTAAAGATGATAGAGCTTTAGATTATGAGGGTGTTGAATCATTAAGTGTCAGTGAATTACAAAGTGCTTGCTCTTCAAGAGGTATTAAAACAGTCGATAGTTCACCAGCTAGATTAAGAGATGATTTAAAAATTTGGTTAGATTTAAGATTAAGACAAAAAATCCCTTCAACTTTATTGATTTTATCTTCAGTTTACACATACGGTGAATCTTCTGATATCTCTAATTATTATGATGCCTTAGTGCAAGTTTTACGTTCTATTCCTGATCAAGTTTATGATGTCACTAAATCTGAAGTCGCTTCAGATGATATTAAATTAAGATTAGACGTTATCAAAGATCAAGAAGAATTAATCAAGAAGGAAACAACACAAAAGGAATTCGAATCTGTCACTCCTAAAGATGATATCATTTTAGAACATTATGAAAAGGATCAATTGGATGAAAAAGCAGTTGAACAAGTTAAAGAAACAGTTGATACAACTAAAAAATAATCCTTTATATCCTTCAATCTTTACACATACTTTATTTATTTATATATTTTCAATAGATACTACTTACCCTTCAGGTTATTCTTTATATTATTCATGTACATTAAATCAAAAGCCTCTCTATACAATAGAAATCGAACTATTTACCTGTTGAGCCAAATCCACCGGCACCACGTTCAGTAGTATCCAACTCTTCGGCACTTATTTCTTCGATATCAGCATTAACGATCTTCTCCAACACCAATTGTGCAATTCTATCACCTTTTTTAATTTCAAAATCTTTACTTGAATGATTAAATAAAACAACTTTAACTTCACCTCTATAATCAGCATCAATAACACCAGCACCGGTAGAGATACCATGTTTAACAGCCAATCCTGATCTTGGAGCCACACGTCCATATGTGCCCACAGGGACGATAATTGAAATGTCAGTGGCGACAAGTCCTTGTCCATTGGCTGGGATTAAAGAATCTTCAGATGAGTATAAATCATAACCTGCAGCTAAGGCGGAACCCTTAGTTGGAGTTGTGGCGTTGTTGGAACGTTTGAAGACTTTCAAAGTGTCGTTGATTTTTGTTCTTTTGATTTCTTGTTCAGACATTGTGTGATTGAGTGTTATTTAGTACTGAGTGTAGATTGATGAGTGTTGATGAATAATTTTTACGCGTTATTTATTTTTTTTATATACAAAAAATTACGCGTATTATTTGTCATAAATTATCATTGAATTTTATATAGTATAATAATATATATATATATACACTAATCAGTTCAGAATCCACTTGATCAAACCCACAAGCATCAGAAATGACATCTTCACCGTTTTCAAAACGGAAAATCCGATCCAAATAATCCAAAGTATCAAAACGACAAAATTCTCAAGAACCCAATAAGTAAAATTTAATAAATCTTGATATTGATGATTTTTCTTCTTTATTGAATTCAACTTCTCAAATCTTTCTCTCAATCTACGGATCTCTAGTGATAACGTCGTGTTGACTTCACCTGTGATCCGATCTGTTGAGTTCAACATCTTGTCTATCCTTGTCGTATAATCACTTAAAAATTCATTTTGAATGTCACGTAGTTCATCTGATTTACCCTTTAAGATGTTTGAATAGTTAGCTAATGCTTCATTTTTGAAAATTGATGATTTTTTTTCAATTTCTGTGATTTTATTGTTGATTTTATCAAATTTTATTAAATTGTTATATTCTTTGGATTTATATCCATAATCATGTAGATAAAAACTAACCATTGTTTCTAAATATATCAAATTTTCAATATGTTTATTGATTGCTTTCGTTTGTTCTAAATCATCTTCCTCATTATCAAGACTATTCGTACTTATATTCCAATCTTCAGTATTGTTATTCAAACTTCCAGTTGTGGAAGATTGGGTCGGTGTAGGTGGATCTATCAAAATTTTAACATTACTCTTATTTATTGGTTCAATCTCAATATCATTCAAGATTTTGAACGAAGGTAATGAGGAGTCTATTTTCTTTAATGGTGTCGAGTATGAAGATGATGAAGAAGGTAAATTATTAATATCTGGGACGGCTTTAGTTGTATCTAAGGATGTGATTGGTTCTAATCTACCATTATCTAAACTTGAACCGATTTGTTTCTTAAATGGTGATTTCGAACGGATTTTACCAATTATGACGTCTCTTTTCCTTCCAGTATCTATTTTTGTTGAAGATGATGATTCATTGTTATTTGAATGATCTAATAGGTTTAATTTTGATGAGCTTCTTGAACTTTGAAAGATGACATTTTCAATCATTTCATTTGATTCATTTTTTGGTTTCATTCCATCTCCATCTTCATCTTCATTACTAGTAACACCATCAGCTTGTTCAAACAAGGCATCATATCTCGTATTAGCATCATGCCCATTATTATTATCACCATCACTTGAACTTCTATTTCTGAAATGTAAACCAGGAAGATGATGTCGATTATGATTATTATTTCCATGTTTTCTATCTTCAGGGAACCATAAATTTCCCAAAGGATCAACCAACTCATTCCAATGATTAGTTCTCCAACTTGCATCATAAGTTAATTCAGCAACATCCACTTCCCATAATAATTTCCTTGATGTATTACTGAAAGTGGTTGATGCTGGAGGTAATGTCTTTATGGAAACTTGAGGGTATTGATGGTATTTCTTTCTTAATTTTCTATTTCTTATTATTTGTAAAGGATTATAAACCCCATCAACGCCTTTATATTGTGGATTTGATACTATTTGTGATTGAAATAATGAAAGATAATATAAATTAAACATCAATTTGACCTTCTCGACTCTGTTTTGTGTTGACTTGGATATTTTCTTCACATGTGTCTGCTTGTTATGTTCTCTCTCTTGTTCTATTTTATTATTATGAGAAACATCAATATTTAAATCATCCATTAAACCTTTTCGAACTTCTAAAAACACAGTAGCTAATTGAGCAACCTCATTTAAATTAGCATCTTCTGTTCGCTCTCTTTTGGAAGTCATTTGATTGTTCTTCATGACCATACTCGATGAGTTTCTTTTAATCAACGGATCGAATTCAAACCCATCTTTAGTTGAATCATTATTATTAACATTTATGTCCCTTATGGAATCTATCTTGAGTGATGGTTTTTCTTTATACCTCATGGATGAGACCCTGTGACTTTTGACGCTGCTCCCACTAGTGGGGCTTTCCAGTGATTCAGCTAGTCTGGACTGTGGCGACACCGGGATCATTTCTATCACTATAAGTATTATTTTGTAAATAAGAGAAGAAATAAATTGTATCGGAAATATATTAACATTGCACTATAATAATAACAAAGACACACATTCTGGAACTCATCATGTCGTACTATCTCGCGATGGTCGGAACGACAGATAGTCCAATCTATGAAGCTGAGTTGGGCACACACAGACAGGGCAACGACGGTGTTGCGAAATTCAGTGCAGAGATGAAGGAATTGAATCCATTCATCGTCCATTCATCAATTGATATAATTGAAGATATTCAATGGAAGAATAACAGTTTATATTTAAAGATCGTTGATGAGTTTAATGGATATTTGATAAGTTCGTTTGTCACTGCTGGGAATATCAAGTTCATGTTATTGCATGAGACGAAGAATGAAGAATCTATAAGGCAATTTTTCAATGAATTAAACGATTTATATGTTAAGACTTTATTGAATCCTTTTTATAAAGTGAATGATCCTATAACTAGTCCTGTGTTTGATCTGAAAGTGAGAAGTTTCGCAAAAAAATATTTATAATGATTGATTACGAATTATTAACAATAAAAAGTTAAATTATTGGATTTGTAGTCATGGATGGTTTTAAAAATATATAATACAATAGCTGTTTGGTGTCATTAATTCATTTCTCTGATTTGGATAAACCTTTCAATAACTGATCGATATCAATGTTATTGTTTGATAATTCTGGAGTGTTGTTATTACTAGTAATACCTGAATCTAAAATATTTGATAATTTTTGTGATTTTGAATTTGAGAATTTTGTTCTTAATAATGAAGCAGATTTTAGTTTATTAACATTGGCATTGAAAACATCAATATCAAATTCTAAATCAGCTGATATATCATGGAATGTTGAGTCTGAAATTTTAGAAACTTCTTCAACGATTGAATTGTTTAAAATTTTATTATACTCTTCATCTTGATTCACTTGAGATTTCAAAATATCCTTCGATGTATTCAATTTTGGTAAGTATATTGGTTCATTTAAAGCATCTTCCCATTCTTTTGTCTTTGATTTCAAATCAATCAATCTTTCTTGTAAATTTTGTAAAGTCTGTAAATTTTTAACATTTTTAGGATTTGGTAAAACTTCAACCTGATTTGATTCTTCTTCATTTTCTTCTTTATTCCACCAACTTATATCAATCTTCCCATCAGTTAGATCTCTAACGATTTCTTCTTTGATAACTTTAGCTATATTCAGTGCAGTCAAATCTTCAGTTGATAGTGTATTTTTTTGCTTTATATGTTTACTGTTATCATTTTCTAGTTGTTGCTTGGCACACCATATTAAAAGTTGTCTCATCTTTTGAGGATCTGGTAAATCATTATTTAAGAGTTTATGGTATTCATTAGTTGGGATTTTTTCATGAGGTAATCCATTATAACCATTTCCAATTGATGAGACTCTTTTACCTCTATGACTTAAAGAAGCTCTTCTGTTATCTGATTTCTTGATTGGGGAATTAGATATAGGGATTTGAATTGATCTTGAATATTCATGATATTCCTCTTCATCATCATCATCTTCTTCTTCTACTGGTTGAATTTTCTTTTTAACCTGTCTAGTCTTTTTAATCTTTGGTGTTATCATATCATCAGCAGTTATCTTCCTGACTTTACTCTTCTGTATTGGTTTCTTCTGTTGACTCTTTCTACCTGTGTCTTCATCATCTTGTATTTGAGAACCAGCTCTTTTGAAAACAAAATCACCATCTTTTTCAACACCAGATCTTTTCTTCAGGTTGGAATTCCCTCTCTTCAACAAATCTTTGAGATTCGTCACTGGAGCAGCAGGCTGTGATGATGACTGTTTCTGTTGTTTGGCCTCTATCCTTAATGAACGTCGACGCTGTCTGGTAGGCTTGGTAGGCTGGGACATTGACATTGGGAAGTATGGAAATTATAATATTAATGGATAAAAATACAAGTGATGAACTGAATGTGGAGAAATCAAAGCGGGATTGGATGTGGTTTCTGTGGTTTGAGAGAAGTGAAAGAGTTATAATTAAATTAATTAAAATTAATTGATAAATTTTGTTTTGGTTTTGTTTTTTGTTTGTTTACTTTTTTCCTTCGTTATATTATTTCGCGAATAGTTATGGAGATTAGAAAGTGTTGATAATTGCCGGATTATTGGTCGAGTTTTAGTGCAGATTTTGCGTTTGTATGAAAATTTTTTCAAACTATTGGCTCTCCTGTGATCATTTCAGTCTTTTCAGATGTAAAATTGATGCAAAATTGGCTGATTTGAGTAATACTATCTCCAATTTATCAATTATTTCAACCACATTTCGATTATGATTGAAGCATAACGTCTGTATCGCAAATATATTTGTTAGTGTGTCATCTAGTATGCGCATTATATAGTACTCTCACTTATCGCTCTGCATTTCCACACTCAAAATTCTCGCTTTTTGTTGGTCCGACGGTGTGTGAAATTTTGAAATCTTTTTGTTTAAATTTCAGATTTTTAAGTACGAAAAAGAACTTTTATAAGATTAATTTTTAGTCTAGAGAGAGCTGATTATATAATATAAGAGGAAGTACTTATGTAATATAGAGGGAGCACTGGTCTACTTGTGTCAATTTAGTGGAATACTACGCCAGCAAATATATATATAAATGAAACATTACGCGCAATATATTGAGTATTGTACTAGCTATACAATGATACTATTTACTATCTTCACCGATCGATAATACAATTTCAATATGTGATATCAAAATTTTATCTGAAAATAAATCATCAAAAAATTTCAGATTTAGGCTGCCGTTAATCACAAATCAATCCCCACTGAATCCTTCTTAATTGGGTCACATCATGTCCTACAATGAACAACCACTCGAGCCATTTCCCACCGACAGCGATCCGTTTTCACACCTGAACGGTTTCGACTCTAAGAATCCATTTGATGATTCTGGAAATTTTCCAACCGTTCATTACGAGGCTAAAATCAATCCATTAAGGTATAAGATAAGACAATTCATATTACCATACATTAGAGCAGAAACTTCCATTCTATCAAATTTCCAAAAATCTTTCAGAAATCCATTCCTTGATTATTATTTCTCCTATTCTGCCAATTTGGCTGCTCATACCTTTTATGTCCTAATGTTACCACTACCCATTTGGTTCGGTTATGGTATGATCACTAGAGATTTAGTCTACATCTTAGGGTATGGGATATACATTTCTGGTTATATCAAGGATTTCTGTTGTCTACCTAGACCAAGATCACCTCCATTACACAGAATTACATTATCTAGTTATACTGCTAAAGAATATGGATTTCCTTCATCTCATTCAGCTAATGCCACAGGTGTTTCTATATTAATGTTATTTCAAATCTTAAAAAATTGGGATAGTTTCAGTTCATTGACATTAACGTTAAGTCTATTATTATTGGGGATCTATTATATAAGTTTGATCGTTGGAAGACTATATTGTGGGATGCATGGATTCTTAGATATTACTGTTGGTTCCTTATTAGGTTCATTATGTTATTTCATGAGAGTTATGTATAGGTCTCAATGGGATAAAATTATCATAAGTTCAAATTTTATTGGTCCAATAGTTTCAATTGTTTTAAACTATTCTTTAATTTATTTCCATGTTTCCCCAGTGGATGACTGTCCTTGTTTTGATGATTCAGTTGCCTTTGTTGGTGTTGTATTAGGATTGGATCTTACTCAATGGTTACACATTCATAGTCCCTATAATGGCTTGAGATTTAATTCAGTTGATGTTACAGCAATTGATATTCCATATTCTTATAAGGATTTGGGATTAGTTGTGTCAATATTAAGAGTGTTACTGGGTGTGTTATTGGTTGTTGTTTGGAAAGAAGTTTCAAAACCTTTCCTATTATTCATTTTCAAATTATTTTATAAAGTGTTATATAAAGATGAATATAACTCAGGGAAGTTCAACAGGATTAGAAATAGAACCATTTCAAGAAATGAAAAAATAGGTGACGTTAGAAAATTGATTCAAGATCTATCTCAAAGTTCTCAAATTTCTACCATTGGACCACAATCTACCATTGATCAAAATGAATTAGAACAATATTCAGAAAATATCGAATCTTTCCACGAAAAAAACATACTGTTCACATGTGGAGTTTTCAAACAAAGATACGATATCGAAATCATTGTCAGATTGATCGTTTATGCTGGGATTCCATTCGTTGTTATCTTCGGATTTACTTTTTTCTCTGAATTGATTGGATTGAATTATGTACCAAATTAGTTATTTCAATAGAATTATATTCATCTTTTTTTTTTTTTTCTCATATTTTGCAGATTGGCAATTTTTCAACGTTATTGAAATATCCACTGATTAGATAGCTTTTCTTATCTAGGTACGTGTCTAATGGATATCCAATTGATTGGAATAACTCAATGGAATTTTACATAATGAATTCCATAGACAATTGTAAACACCAAAAATGATTAAATTCAAACTGAAGATAGTGGATGGAATCAATTGATAATTACTCACTTTTAAGATTCCAAAAATTTGAATCTTGGAATGCTAATGATAATTCAAATAACGTTAATGCAGGTGTCGTAGAATGGTGTTTGACTTGAATTTGAACTTATTTTTCATCAACTGGTATAATATTTAACATTTCAAATGGGAGTGCCATTTGTAATGTCTTCACTATAAAGAACCGAGCAATATTCCAATAGTCAAAACATCTCAACAGTATCTTGATTAGTTTGATGATTTCTTGTGATTGAAACAGTTTTCACTACCGGTTTTCTATCCTCGTCAGTTGCGGTTTTCCAATCATCCAGATCTACGAATTCATCGTAATACTGAAAGTTTTCTGAGCATTCATTCAAATTCTTATAAACATATTGAGCTGAAAAATTTAATTCAGCATCTGTGATTTTAAAATCTTTACTTAGACTAAACTTTACATGATAAAATAATCTGTCCATCTGTGTCTTGCTTTGTGTATGACCCACAGAGGGCACTGAGCTGAGTGTGTCCATACTTTTTGGTATGTTTTTATTAAAAGTTCTTCTAATATATTTATCGTTGCTAGCTTCAGTCTTTTCCAACTCATCAATTATTCTTTTGTTTAACATCCATCTTCTGTTAATATTCAATATATATTTGGACAGTGAGACTAAATCATACTGATCCCTTAAATATTTTGCAACGTTTGATTAATACACTCCTCAATCCTTTAAAACGTCTCTAAGAGGTGAATCAACTAGGTTATGGTCAATAGAGCTATTTGAAACCTCTTTGAGTTGTTCATGAAAGCGTATAAGTGTGTCTTCGCTAATTCGAAGCATTTCAAGCCAGGTATTTAATGTGTGGGGTAGCTCTGCTAATGCTTCCCTTGATTGTAGTCAAATGGCTTGAAATATTGTCAGTTGACATTCTAGTCTTAGTAAGTGTTTACATGTAGCTTGGACTAGACTCAACAAGAGTTCAATGCGGTCAAAAACGTGACTCTCAATGAAGAGTTATCAGATTAAGACACTAAAAACAACACAATCAAGTTAAATATCGTAAGTAAGAGTGGAACTAAATTAATTTATAAAGTAAGCTGCCATAAATACTCTTAAAATTCACTCATACTAAAGATGGGAAGTTTTAAATAATGTAAAATCAACAATAGCAAAAAACTAGTGATATAATTAAGCTCAGTCTAATATCAATGAATCACTTCAGCCCTGCCATTTTGGCCTGTTCCACTTTGTTATTCGTAACGCAAATTGCAATCGTTATATAAAGCAGAAAAATGAGTATTCTATATTGTATGAAAAGTACAATTTGATTCAATGGAAGATGCCATTTCCGCTGTGTTATCATGACATTTTCAGAACATGGTTCAAATCATCATAAAATCAGATCCAAAAGGCACAAATTCAGACAATGCATTGCACTGAGATGTACAAAGGCAGTGGTGTCACAGATGATATATTTCTCGATACTTCATGACAATTGCAGTAATAGTTAATGGGACAGCTGGTACTGGAAAGTCCACAGCTGGTGCTAAGATAAACGAATACTGTAATGTTTCATCCACAGAAGGAGATGAGAGAGTTACATTCAGAGGGAAACATAAAGATAATGAGTGGCAAATTACCATTAACTGATGAAAATTTAGACTTAAGAATATCTTATTTCGCTCACTTGGAATTGTGACCATATCGATTATTTGACACAAAAATAAATTATAATGAGAACTAACAAGTTCAAAAACAACCAATTTGTAACTCAAGTTTTAAAACATCCAAATTATGTCCGATGGAAACACCTTAGAAAATTCATTCAATAATCTACTGGGATTAATCTCAATCGTTGATCCCCTTAAACCATATGAATCGAATTTCAAAGAATTCAAGGATTTAGCGCAAAGTTTGAAAGAAGCTAAAAGGGAGAAATATGAACCATTTAAGAAAATTGCACTTGAAGCTATGGAGGTCTTATCAGAAACAACCAAACAAGACCAGATCAAGAAGCTTACGAAACAAGAGGGGTTCAAGTATGAAGAATTTGATCCATACTCGTCAAAACCTGGGATTAGAGAATATTATAAAACTTTAGAAAATGGTTTGAAAGATATCAATATGACATTTAAAGACATTAGCACTATTTTTATTCATGATATTGATGTATTGATTAAAGAGTCATCTGGTTACATCAACATAAACTCATATATTGATGGTATATTGGATGAATCTGTGAGTTTATTGAATGGGTTTGATGATAATAAAAAAGCTGAAATCCAAAAAATGCTAGGGTTCAAAGATACTATTCCTGATGATTGTTGGATCCGTATAAAAACGTTTTTCAAAAGGTTAATATCTTTAGAAATTGCTGTTAATACTAGAAGATCACAGATCGTCCAAGATGAACAAATCATTTTATCAGAGTTAATCGATAAAATAGAAGGAACCACCAAATTTTCAAAAACAAATAGCCATCCGAAAGATTTAGTGATTAATATCTCTGTTCAAGAGTCCAACACTTTAGAATTTATTCAAGAAGAGAAAGAAGATGCTATTTACAGGGTTATTTTCAATTTCATGAGCGAGTTTAAATCAGAAGCTCTGGAGGAAGTAAAACCTGGAATTTCAAATGCCTTATTTGCATTTTCTGAAACCAATTATACACAGAAAAAATTATTGAAAGAAATTGGATTTGAGGCTCATCTTCTAAATTACCCACCGCTGTTATTTGGGTTTGTGAACACAAATAACGCAGTAATCAGAAGAATTACAGGATATAGTGAATCAGATGCAGAAACAGATTTTATTATTAGAAACTTAGCTCTCGTAGAGAATATTCCTGTTTTTTTAAATGGCAAAGTTATAGGAATTGAAAGAACAAGTCAAACCAGATTCAATGCTAGTGGTAGTTCCTGTCTCATCAACTCATCAAAAAGCAATATTGATAAATGTGGTACCAGAGAGAAAACACATAATCAGAAGATAATACCTGATGTTGTTTACAAGGCCAGCTTTGATCAAAATCATGAATCAAACTTGAATATACCAATAGTCTCATGTCAATTGAAAAATTCAGCTATTTTTATTCAGTTAACACTACATTTTCTTAAAATGTTTCAAGAGGTTGAATTTGATATCATTGATCCAGCATCGATTGCTAGAACTTTGAGAAGAGACAATAGTAGATTCACAAAAGACTTATTAAATATGAAAGAAGAGTTGATCGTATCAGATCTAACATCTAAATTAGAGGGTGTACTCGCAAAACTTATTGCTACTGGCACTAGTTTCATTACTCAAACCATAAAGCAAATGCTCGCATCCAATTCAATCATTGCATTATTAACAAATAATGATCAATACTTATTTATCAAGTTTGTTGTCGAAGATACTTTATTAATTGATATAATTAATGAAAAAAATAGCATAATTTCAATACTCTTCAAATCTTTGGAGTTCAAGATCATAACCTGTTTTGATAACTTTGTTGATAATACTTCCACCTTTTTATCAGGAAAAATAATAAAGGAGGTTACAGAAATAGCTAAAGATGTTTTGGAATTCAATAAAAGATATGATAGGCAGAAGAAGATTAGTCCTTTGATTTATAACCTACTTCAGCTTAAACAGAGCAAGATAATCGCCCAAATCATAATCCAAAGAGAGTACATATCATATATTTTCAAGGGTGTCATTGATCAAACAACCATTGGTAAAATCAAGAGTGATTCTAATGAATTATCAGTAAATGAAAAAGATATTGAACAAATAAGAAATACAGTGAAATTCAATCCAAAAATTCAAAGTGAAATTGAAAAAATTTGTATCAACTTTAAAACTAAAGAATTAATCTTTAAAGTTATCTTTAATGAAAATTTCAAAAGTTTATTTCATGAAACTGAATACTTAGCAAACTTTGTCACTAACAGTTTCAACACTGTTGTGAGCCTCAAGAATAAATCAAATGGGAACTATGAAGTGATTAAAATTTATGACTCTACAAGGTTGCTAATCTCTGAAAAGGCCCCCAAAATAAAATTGGGATTGCCCTATGGAAATTTCATTCTCAATAAACATATAATGCATTTGTTCGTTGGGACAGCTATTAAAGAAGAAGAAGATGTTGAAACCAAAAGACGTCCAAGATCAAATAATACCAATTACAAGAAAAACAAGAAACAAAAGAGTAAATCCACTTTAAATGAAGAAGATGATATTGTAGAACTAGAACTGGAAAATGATCCTGATAGCTCAACCAATTCAATCACTATGTCTGACATTTCATTTTGGGAAGATGATGATATCATAACTAAGTTAAATTTCAACATTTTGTTGCATCTAATTTTAAGCAAATTTATTACTGAAGTTTCGTGCTTATTCACCGTAAACTTTGAAATCCCAGATAATGACTTTGTTCCTGTGTTACAAAGTTATGGCTTCATTCTAGATAATTCAGGTAAACACAAGATAAACAATCTAGTAAATTACCAGATATTACCTTCTGTGATGGCTGAAGGATTATATCTCAAGATGGATATGATTGTTAAAGACGATGATCAACTAGAAGGTATTGGTTATGAAGAAAAAAAGAGAATCTGGTTACATGCAATTGAATCACTCGGAAAGATCCATGGATGTGCCATAATTCATGGTGATATTCATTGTAAAAACATTATCTTTGATCGAAACAATGGTTTTAAGGTTAAATTTATTGACTTCGGGTCTAGTTTAACATTTATAAATGCAAGCATCAAAGATTCAAAAAAAGAAAATAAATCGACACTAGTCACTAATGTAAAGAAAAAAAGTGTAGAGCAGAATGCTTTGAATGAAGACGTCTTTGGAATTCCAGAACTCACTCTAAAAATTCAAAATGAGTTGATCAATGATTATGAGAATTTAATCGAGGTATTGAAGATTCTACATATTGAAGATCCTTGTGGAATAGATTTCAATGATGTCGTTGCTGATGAATTGACCCAATTCATACAAAAGGCTAAAAATTATCAATTAAGTTCAAAAGCTAGAAATTGATTCGTATATAATACACATTATATTGTGATAGTTGTTGTAAACTCGATATCGTATTATCTATAGTTACCATAATTAACCTTGTATATTCTCTTAACCAAACAATCTACTTAGGAGATCCTCTCTCCTTTTATACACGGAATGTTCCATTTGTATAGTAGCTACAGATTTTAAACCTTTACTTCAACAATATTCCGGTTTTCTAGAATGTTCTTCAACAATAGTATCATCAGTGATTTAAAAAATATATAAATAAGCTATCTACTCCCTTTATGAATTTGAGAAATATTATAGAATCGGATATATTCCGATTATAATATATCCTCATTGGATGAATATATAATCCTTGATTTCAAACACAATGATTATATCCTTTAACACCTAAACTCAATCTACAATTCTTACACATTGCAAAACAGCTGCATGGTCAAACTTGAAAAACGAAACAATCATCGTCTTCGAGAATGTTGATGAGTATTGGATCTTTTGTCAAGTATAAGGTCTTTTAATAATTCATCTTTGTATAATTGAGTATTTTAATCTTGTTAATCTTTCATTTTTTAATAAAATGGGTATTTGATCTGGTTGTTCTAGCAGTTCCCAATTGTGATACTCGGAAGAAAAAAAACGTCATAGCCAAATATAATTAATAGATAATTTTTATTCGAGTACTTAATTCCCACACAATCAATTGAATTATTCCACACTCGTTAGTCCTATAATTGAGATTCATCATGAGCTTCAACAAACTTCTGATTTTCACGCTGGTTTCATTCACCCTCGCAGCTTCAATTCCTCAACAACTGTTCCTCTCTGTGGCTCCATTAAAACATCTCTTCTTATCAGAAGAACATGAACTAATCAGCCTTCATAAATCATTAGTTGATATTGACTCAATAAGTGGTAACGAGGAAGAAGTGGGTCAATTCCTACACACATATCTGACTCAAAAGGGCTTCACTGTTGAAATTCAACCTGTCACTTCCACAAGATTTAATCTATACGCTTATTTTGGAGATGTTAAAAACACTAAAATCTTACTGACTTCTCATATTGACACCGTTCCACCATTTTTCAAATATTACGAGAAAGATGGCTTAATCTATGGTCGTGGTTCTAATGATGCAAAGGCCTCAGTTGCTACTCAGATAATTTCTGTTTTAGAATTAGTTAATTCGAATGAACTTAATAAATCTGGTGATGTTGCTTTATTATTCGTCGTTGGTGAAGAAGTCGATGGTATTGGGATGCGTACTGCTAGTGATGGACTAGATGCTGATTGGGATCATGTTATCTTTGGAGAACCAACTGAATTAAAATTAGGTGTTGGTCATAAGGGTATTTACAATTTCAATATTGAGATTAGAGGTAAATCTTCCCATTCAGGTTACCCACATTTAGGTATAGATGCTAATTATAAACTAATTAAACTATTGAATAGGATCATTGATGCTGAATTACCAGGTGATGAATTATTAGGAAACTCAACCATCAATGCTGGTGTTATTGATGCTGGGGTTGCAGCTAATGTAGTTTCACCAATTGCTAAAGCTAAAGTTTTAATAAGAGTTGCTCATGATGCTAAAAAAGTTAAAGAGATCATTCATGGATTAGCAGAATCTGAAAATCAAGAATTTCATAACGTTAAAATCAGTGATATTCAATTAGAAGAACCTGTTTATTTAGATCATGAGATTCCAGGATTTGAAGAAGTCGTTTTAGCTTATTTCACTGATGTTCCTAATCTGAAAAAAAGTGTTAAGAGTAAATACTTATATGGTCCTGGCTCTATTCTGAATGCGCATACTATTGATGAACATGTTTCTTTAGCTGATTTGAAAAATGCTGTTCAAGGTTACAAAGAATTAGTTAAGTATTTATTAAGCAATTGAAATTTTTGATATTTATAATTATTTGAAGATAGTAAAATATAATTATACATTGTTAAAATAATGACAATTTGAATAAAATTAACAAATTTATTGAACCCAAACCTATAAATAACAACACCATAACTGAAATCTACACACTGAAACCTTGAACGGTAACCTTTAATTGAAACGAAACTAAACCATTACCAATCCAACCTCAAACATTATTATTTCTCATAGATTCGAAAGGTAAAAATTACTTACTGATTCAGCCGATACTGAACTAAAAGATTTTGGCAAATCTAAACCACACGTAGCCTGAATTGTGAAAAGCATGTCTTTCTCTGACGGTTGAAGTGATGATAGTCTAATGAACTAACAGTGGCTTTATTTGAGACCAAACTTCACAAGGAATCCCCAAACAAACAACATCATGTGACTTTCATTATGAGAAGTGATTATGATAATTAACCACCAGAATATTCAAATCCAAAGATAACTGTTTCAGTAGTTGAGTTTCTATTATTAGTTAAGAAACCCAAGTTTGTTTAACAATCACTAACACAAACCTCCACATTCACAGTAACCAAAAAAAATATATATCTCCCGGGGGCGAGTCGAACGCCCGATCTCAAGATAACTTTGTTTTTCAAACATTACAGTCTTGCGCCTTAAACCAACTTGGCGACCGAGAGGATTTTCATGTTCTGTTTTTTTTCAACTGACAAGTATAGTTTAACATGCCTTTTAAATATTACTAAAAATCCGTTTTCAGTGCTGAATCGTTCTTCAAATGAAACTATAAGAAACTCGTACAGTTATAAATAGTTTTGGTACCTGATGGTAAGCTCAAACCATTAATTAAATGTCCAGATCATATTTAAATCACGCTTTCTCACATAAGTATGAAGTATAAGATGGCTGACATAATAAATATAAACGCGTTTTTGCCCACTTAAATACACTTAGTATAATTAAATTAAAATGGTTAAAAGAGGTAGTTTGATCCTGATTGAGGGTCTAGATCGCGCAGGGAAGACCACGCAGACAGGAATCCTAGTTGAAACATTACAAAAACAAGGTCGTTCCGTTGAATTGATCAAATTTCCAGGTATGTTATTTGAAGAAGATTGTTGTAAAGAGATTTAGTACTAACATTATCAATATCAGATAGAACAACACCAATTGGGAGACTTATAAACACTTATCTAGTTGATAAGTCATTCTCTTTAAGTGATGAAGCTGCACATTTGTTATTCAGTGCGAATAGATGGGAACTAGCTCCAATAATCACACAGAAGTTAAATGATGGTATTGATATCGTGCTGGACAGATACGTGTATTCAGGGGTTGCTTACACTGCATCTAAAGGAATTGATAGACAATGGTGCTATAATCCGGATATCGGGTTACCTAGACCTGATTTAACAATATTTTTAAATTTGGAGGATAGTTCAAATAGAGAAGGATTTGGAGATGAGAGATATGAAGTTAAAGAGTTTCAATTGAAGGTTAAAAAACAGTTTGAATTGTTCTTTAATGAAGATAATTGGAATACTATTATTGTTGATGGTAAAAGTATTGGAAAAGTTAGTGATGATATAAACAAATTAGTTGAAGAACTGTTCAAGAAGGAACTATCCAATGTTAATGTATTCAAATAAAAATAATTATCAGTACAAATACACCACAGGTCATAAATAGAATGTCATTAATATATAGAGTAATTGTATCTAGTGTTCTCTTACTCTAGAGAATCAATCAATGCTAGTCTGTTGAGTATAACACTCTTTGACGTCTCCTGTACTTCACCAGCTAAGAACATCTCATCTACCACTTGATACACTTTGTAGAAATTGAAAACAATGTCCAGTTCATTAACGTTCTCAAAGTATTGGTCTAGTATCTCAACTAAGAGATGGATTGAAGATAAGTAAACCAATTCATTGTCATTTGTGTCAATTGCAGTAATGAAAAAAAGACCAGCATATCTCTTGTACGCCAGTTTCGTGTTCTCGTTATACTCCACAAAGTTACTCAGCCTTCTGTGCTCTCTGGAGCTGATCAATCTATGAATATCAACGTTGATTTTGAACTTCTCTGCATTCTTTGATAACTGTTAGTATTAATTCATAAAATCACCAATAATAACGCTAGAAACTCACAGAAAGCTCAGTGTAGTACTTTGCGAGCCGCACCTTCCCTTGACGGTTCATGCAGACGAGGAACTGTAGTGCCATTGGTTCTAGATCAGGGTTTTTAATCAGCTTACTAGTTAAAAACGGATATAATAAGATGTCCTCGGGACATTTTTTTTCTCTTTGTTCTCTTACCAAAATTGAAGAGAATTTAACAATTTCTTTTGATATAATTCATTATAAGGGATAAAGAGGCACTTCACCATGGAAGAAAGCAACGTCAAGGTCGTCTTGAAACCTTCAAGAAACAACTTCGTTTCTTTGCCTCATAACCTCGCTGAAATGGCTTTCTCAACAGCTTTAGTATGTTCCAATCGTCTTTCTACTCCACAAATTAATTGACTAACAGTATCTTTAGAACATTCAAGATATCATCGTCCAAATCCAGTGGGAGAATAGAGAGAGAAAGCCCGTTTTTGCTCATGCTGGCTGGAATGGGATGTCTTCAGAAAACATCGAAATGGATCCTTCTTTTGCTAAGGTTAATGGGTTGTCAAGTTCTTCAAGAGTTAACATCGGTCTTGTACTGGATCCTCCATCTGCTACAACCGTTGAAGTGGAACCTTTAACTCCCTCGGATTGGGAAACTATTGAATTGCATGCTGGTGCTTTAGAAAACAATTTGATCTATCAAACTAGAGTAGTTGAATTGAATTCAAATCTCATAGTTTATATCTCAGATTCTATAATTGCAACTTTGAAAGTTTTGAAAATCACTCCAGAACCTAAAGGTAAACTGAAATATGCTAAGATATCACCGTCTGCTGAATTTCACATTGCTCCTAAAACAAGAAGATCCATACAAAAGAAAAAATCGCAATCAGTAAGATCAGTTTCAAGTAGTCGCAGAAATCATGAAAATGCTCCATTTATTTTATCCAGAGGTATTGCATTACCACATGAACTGTTCAAATCTATCCCAGAATCGAATCTTTTCCAAGTTTATGCCAATTTCAATGAAATACAACCAGTTTTAGAAAATGCTGAATTTGTTAATGTCTCGATCATTCAAGGACCAGAAGAACAAAAACCAAACCAACAACCTCAAGAAAAGGAAACAACGAGAAAAGTTGTTGCCCAATTGATTCATACTGATCAAATTAATGGTGAAATTGGACTGTCTAAAATCTTATCAATTTCATTAGGTGTTGCTAATTCAGTTGGAAATATTATCAAGTTGGAAAAATTGTTTAAACCAACTTATACCGACATTCCTGCATTGATTTTCCATCCATTATCAACTGAATCTAAACCTGTTAGTAAAGATGATACTTTATCAATTAATAATGAAACTGCTAAAAAGGAAAAAGAATTACAAAGACAAAAAAATAAGGAAATTAGAGAGACTTTAAACAAAAAATTCACTGAACTTGGTTTAAATAACTCAGTATTAACTAATAATTCCTTTATTCCTATAATTGATGGATTAAAAGAAGGTGGGTTTCTAGAATTTAAAGATAAATCAATTCCATGGATCCTACCAACTAAAGAATCTAAAGTCTCAATAGAAGTCGGCGATGAACTAATCATTCCAAGATCGAAAGTCCCAGCTTCATTAAATGCTGAACTTATAACAGAAGCTCAATTCCCAATTGGTCAAGAAGATTTATTGAAGAAAATTGAAAAGAAATTAAGAAAAGGTAACGTTGGTTGTTTAATTTATGGCTCTTCAGGTTCTGGCAAATCAATAATAATTGAACAAATTATCAAGAAATACCATGATAAATCATTTTTTGTTTTGAAAATTGATTGTAATGAGTTTTCAAGAGAAACTGGATTAAATTTAAAATTAAAATTAGAATTTTGGTTAAAACAATGTTCATGGTATGGTCCTTCATTGTTAGTACTTGAAGGTTTAGAAAACATCTTTGCTGCTGAGTCTGAACAAGGTGACTCTACTCAAACTCGCCAATTGACTGAATATTTCATTCAAGCTGTTAATCAAATTAATAAATCTAGAAATTTGATGATTTTAGCAACTACTAGATCAAAGGAATCTGTTAACAGTTTATTATACTCAAGTCATTGTATTGAAGAGTTCTTCAATGTAACTGCACCAAATAAAGATATCAGAAGTAAGATTTTACAAGAATATTTGAAGAATTTTAGATTGGAATTATCCAAAGAATTTGATGTTTCACAAATGGCTTTAGAGACGGAAGGTTATTTACCTGGCGATCTAAAAGTTTTAGTTGATAGAGTCCATCATGAAGTTGTCTATCTATCAATTGAATCAGATGACGATAATGTTAAAATACCAATCACCAATGAATTATTCTCAAATGCAATCAAAGGTTATACACCATCCAATTTAAGAGGTGTTAAATTACAAAAATCAACAACTAATTGGAAAGATATCGGTGGGCTAACTCAAGCTAAATCAATCTTATTGGAAACTTTGGAATGGCCAACCAAATATGCTCCAATTTTCAAAAGTGCAACTTTAAGATTAAGATCAGGAATCTTATTATATGGCTATCCAGGATGTGGTAAAACGTTATTAGCATCAGCAGTTGCAGGACAATGTGGGTTGAATTTCGTTTCTGTTAAAGGTCCTGAGATCTTGAATAAGTATATTGGTGCTTCTGAGCAATCAGTCCGTGAATTATTTGAAAGAGCACAAGCTGCCAAACCATGTATTTTATTCTTTGATGAATTTGATTCAATCGCTCCTAAAAGAGGTCATGATTCTACAGGTGTCACTGATAGAGTCGTTAATCAAATGTTAACGCAAATGGATGGTGCTGAAGGTTTAGATGGTGTTTATGTCTTAGCTGCAACTAGTAGACCTGATTTAATCGATTCTGCATTATTAAGACCAGGTAGATTAGATAAATCTGTTATTTGTGATATGCCAACTTATGAAGATCGTTTAGATATTTTGAAATCAGTCACTAGAAAAATGTTATTAGATAAAGATGTTTCATTAGAAGCAATAGCTGAAGAAACTGAAGGATTTTCAGGAGCAGATTTACAAGCTTTAGGATATAATGCATATTTGAAAGCTGTTCATGAGAAATTAGAAGCTGATCAATTGAAAAGCGAAGGAGAATTAAACAATAACGAATCAAACAATGATGAAATTCATGAATTTTTCCAAGTTTCATTAAATCAAAAAATCAATACTGAATTGAAACCGATTCAAAGAACACAACTATTAAGTCAGATTCAACCATTATTTGAGAATATCAAGAAGGATAAACAGCAACAACTAGAGGATAAAGACACCAAGAAATCAGATCCTGGTATTTATATCAAACATAATGATTTTTTAACTTCTTTAAGCGATACAAAACCAAGTATTTCCATATCTGAAAAGAACAAACTATTGGCCATTTACAGCAAATTTGAAACAGGCCGTGATGGTAATTTACCAGATGGTGCTCCGAGTAATGAAGTCGGAGCAAGAAGTACTCTAATGTGAAATATTGATACTATAAGTCTAAATCGTTGTAGTTAGTAACCATAGTAACGGTAGGAATATCTTTGTTTTGGTTTGTGAAAAGTAAACAAAAAAAAACGATCTTTTGATCCTAAAACTAATAAAAACAAATTCATAAACAACAGCCAAATACTTTCCTTGACCATCCAATCAGACATTCTCATTGGAAAAGTTTACGCTAGGATGTGGTGTATAGGTGCTGCCAAAAGAAAGGATGAAGTTCCTGGTACCTCTAAATGGCTTAGGAAGGAACTATTTACCATTCACGATTCAATGAAGAAAGATCTTGAACAGTTTGCCCACTCCACTGCCATCGAACTCACATGGATAGATGAAATAATGGAAGATGTGCTGAATGATGAAGGATCGTGAGTACCTTGAATTTGAATTATTGAATGTTGCTTATATACTAACTTTACATTCAAAGTAGAAATCCTAGATTATTATTGGAATCACCGACTAAATTAAGAGGAGAAAATTCACCAGTTAAACAATTAAGGGATAAAGCTTTAGCTTTGAAATCACCAGTAAAACAACTTCCTGTTTTGAAAGAAATTGATACTGATGTCCTGAGATTATCACCAATAACTTTCGAAATTGTGAAGAGTCCAAACAAAAATCCTTCATTTGAAGTATCCCCAACCCCATCCAAGAGTGATGAAAAACTTCTTGTTGATTCAGCTAATGCTGGAGAGGATATACTGATGGACTTAAATATATCTGAAAAATCTGCCTCTTTTGATGCTAGTTACCAATCTGCAAAAGAAAATAGTAATGTTAAAGTCACCGAAGAGATCAAAGAAAGAAACTCAATGGAAGAGATTTCTGCATTACACGAATCAACACCAACTTCAAAAAATGATACACCAATAGAGAAACTTCAAAAAGTAGATTCACCAGAAAAAGTGCAAGTGCAAGTGCAAGAAAAAGAGAAAGAGGAAGAAATAGTACAATACCAAGAATTAGAACAACAACCAAACGATGATAATATTAATGAAAAACAAAACCCTGCCCAAGAAAAAGAAGAGTCTATTTCTTTCCGATTGAAAAGATTACCAAGTGAACAACATGAAGATTACGACGCTTCAATGGAAGATGATAATTCTTTCCAAGCCATCAAAAAATCAATCAGAAGAAGTATTATCAATAAAACCAAACAAAAACCTGAAGAACTAGAAGAGAATTCTTTTAAAAGTGCAGTAGAAGAAGTTGCAAATGTTTCTAATGTTATTCCTGAACCAACTGTCAAAGACATTTTCGAAAGATCTTACGAAACAGTTAAAATACCATTAAAAGATGATTCAGTTAGTGACAGTGCCCAATTAAAATCCAGAAAATCATCACATACTCCTCCACATTATTCACACAGAGAAAGTCAAGGGTTTGCTTTATTACCACATAGAGATCCATTAACAGTTAAATCAATTAAAAAGCCAGATCCACCTCAAAAGACTAGATTAAGCATATTTGATGACCCATTGCCATTTCCAAACCATGCCAAATCAAAAGAAAAGTCAGATAAACCAACTTCTTCGTTATACCCTAATCTGACTTTAAAATTTGATTCCACATTGACTTCAAGTTCAAAGATTTCACCTTTAATGGAATCAAGAATTCCTCAACCTCAGAAATTAAGCACATCACCAACTAGACTGAAAGTCAATCTCGCTCCTCTGAAGTCCAAAATTGGCAGTGGTGATATACCTTCATTAGTTCAAACAAACTTAGAAAGTCCAGAGATGAAAGAACTACCAATTAAACATACTTCATCACCGATATCTAATCTTTTTTCAACTGTCACATCAACCCTGAGAAAGGCAAAGTCAAAGTTCATCAAAGAAACTCAAGCTATTTTAGATGAAAATCATCATGATATTATCCCAAATCCTATAACAAGAACAGCAATATCTATAAATGAAACAAATCATAGTTATATGGGATCACCATCACCTAAAAAAAGAAACATACACAGAGAGCCACATACTACATTAAATAATCCTAAAGTTCTTCAATTTCCACATAAACTCAAACAAGTCACACCAGAGCTTAGCGTACCACAGAAACTTGTTAAGGTAAAGAGTCCCGCCAATGCAGAGTCAACATTTGATGAGGATGAAGAAAAACGTGACATTCTGAAATTCTCACCAGTTAGTAGTATTTATGGACCGTTAAGACATGAAATGAATCTAAAAGCTAAATCACCAATCAAATCACCTTCTAAAACAAAAGAAATTAACCCAAATTATCAACCAAAAGGGTTAACAAGAGTGTCACTAAGTAGAACACAGGATGATACCAAAAGAAAATCGAATGGTAAAGGATTAACTTCAGTGTCATTAGATGCTAGAAAAGATCCACATCAGAAATCAATATCAACTGATCAAAACCTATTGAAAAGAAGAACTCAAACGGAAGATGAATTAGTTATAAAGAGTCAACTTCCAAGAAAGGTTGGTACTAAAATTGCACCTCAAAAGAGCCAAGATAATAAACGTCGTCGTACCGGAGAACAACAAAGCCTGTCAAACAGAAGAGCTCTATTGAATGGGAATCCGGAAATTGAAAAGAAAATAAAGTCATCTAATATAATTAATAGTCAAGCGTTAATGAAAGCTGCTGTACTGCAACATGCCAGATTAAATAATGAAGCCAATCCAACTAATACAACTGCATCAATTTCAACTATTCCAATTATAAATACTTCAACCTTACCAAAAAGTCCGATGACACCAGGAAATCCAACAGTGTTACCAGAAATATTTTCAGAAAGTGAAGATGATGATGAGGGTGTAGTTTTGAAAGACTGGGCCAACTCTCCAGAACTTAGAAATCTTTTAATCAAACAACAACATGTTGACCCAGATAAAGTCTTTGGACCAATTGCACCTTTACATATGGAGGAAATTTTCAAGACCTCAACATCAAGAATTGCCAAATTGAAAAGTCGTGGTTCTTCTGCTCAATGGATAGGAAAAGATGCTCTGACCTTCCAAGAAATTGAAAGTTACAAGAAAAAATTTAAGAAATGATTGAATATGATAAAATTAATGATGATATAATAATGTAAACGAATCTATACTTTTATGAGATTATTTATTAGCTTCTTGTCTTTTCTTTATAACAGTTTCTTTATCCCACTTAGATAACCAAACAGCGGCCTCCTCCCTTGGAACTAGATATAATTTCAAAGAATTATCGAATAATGGGATTCTTGGATTTGGAGTGCTTAAAGCTTTATTAAAAGTTGCCTTTTTACCAACTTTTATCAAACCACCAGATTCAGTTTCCATATAAGCATCTAATTTAGCAGAAGTAAAATTTTGATGTTTTGGATCTTGGAACCATTCATCTGGTCTTTGTAGGACAACATTCATGACATCGATTGGAGAAGATAATTCAGAAATTTCTGCAATGAAATCAAATTCATCAGTTGTTGGATATATGATCATTGCAGGGAAAATCAACTGGGATTCAACATCTAGTGGATCTTCTAATGATAGTTTAGCATCTTGTAACATTTCAGCGGGTCTTTTTGAGTTAAGTATTAAATAATGTCTTGCATTTAAAGCTATTTTCAAATTATTTTCCTTTTGTTCTTTTAACTTTTGTTCTTTTTCTTTACGTTTTTGTAATTGTAATAGTTCATCTTCTCTTTTGATGATTTGCTGTAATAAAACTTTAGATGCATTGTTTTCAGGATCAAATTTGAATGAAAACTCTAATGCTTGTTTAGCTTCTTCAAATTTCTCCAATGCAAAGAAAGCTTTAGCCATTCTAAAATATGCTTTAACGTTTTTAGCATCATATTTCAAAGATTCTTTAGCATCGTTTATACATCTTCTATAATTCTTCAATTCTAAATTACAAGCACTTCTATTCAAATATAAAGATGCATTTAACTCATTAACTTCACATTTAACTTCAATTCCTTTAGTATAAAATTCAATTGCATTTTTATAAAGTTTTAATTTATATTGGTCATTCCCTTGTTTTTTGAAATTGGTGGCAACTTCATCAGGCTCACCGTCGTATGCTAATGCTTGTAATGCCTCTAATTCATAGTTTGAGCCACCTGCACCATCTGTGTCATCTAATTTTGTCATGAAGAATGGTAGACGATTTAATTCCGTCATGATTTCATCAGTGGATTTATCACTAAGTTCAGCAAGTTGAGGTGGAAGTTCTGGTTCTCCTACTCCAGGAACATATCTTTGTGGTTTTTGAAACTCAGACATGGTGATTTTTGAATGATTAAATGATAATTTTTAGATTTTACGTCTGATTTTTCTGTAAATTTTTCAGTCTCATTGATGAATTTTCCATTTCGGCGAAGGAATAAAATTTTTGACACAAAAATTTTGAGCGATGTTGTGAAGCTCGAATGTTTTGATTTCTTACTTTATATTTTGTGATTGTTTTGAGTAATGTTTCGAGTCTATGATGACCGGTAAAGAATTCAGATATCTGTTCTGGCGTTTCTTATTTGAAATTTGGGTGATTCCAACTGGATGTTTCGATCATTAATGGCAACCATAGCCAACTATAAGATTTCTACTGTTTGTGTAAATCTAAAACTTTTAAGTCAAAATGAAATTGTGGTAAAACTTTCGAAATTTCCAACTTCTAGTTTTGTTCTTTATTCACTTCTTTATCTGGAGTATTTAACAAGGGGCAACGACTCAAAAGTCTCACATATCTAGGTCAAAAGATTTATAAGAAGAAATCACACCATGAAGAATATTGTCTTATGTTTCGATGGTACTGATAATAAATTTGGTCCTGCCCCATTTACGAATTTATTGAAAGTTTTCAGACTTTTAGATAAAGATTCACCAAAGGAACAAATCTGTTATTATCAACCAGGTATAGGAGCATCAATGCAAGTTGAATCAGACAGTTTTGGCAATTATTATGAAAATCTTTACAATTCAGTAGATGCTCTGGTTGCTTTCAGTTTAGATGAACATATTAGTCAAGCTTATAAATATTTAATGAAATTCTATGAAGAAGGTGATAAAATTTACTTGTTTGGGTTTTCACGTGGTGCCTTTATTGCAAGAGTCTTATGTTCGATGATTGAAAGAGTTGGATTATTGAATAGCGGGTTGGAAGAATTAGTTGATGGAGCTTGGAGTATTTATAGCACTTGGGAATATGCAGCCCAACCAAGTCAGCCTGATTACTCAACTACATTAGTTGATGAATTTCTGAAAACTTTTTCCAGATCAATACATCCAGAAGTTGAATTTATGGGATTGTTTGATTGTGTTAATTCAATTGGTTTAGTGAGAGACAGAATGTTTCCATTTACATCAAGATTTAAGATTGTTAAACAGATTAGACATGCTGTAAGTTTAGATGAAAGAAGGGTCAAATATAAACAAAGCTTGATTTTCCCAGATCCTAAAAGAGCAGGACTATTCGATTCCTCAAGAACAAGTGAAAATGTGTCCAAAATTAGTTCTTTTAGAGCTTCCACAGTTGAAAGTTTAAGTGATCATGAGAAATCTAACTCAATTAATGATGCTAAGAGAATGGTTAAAGATATTGAAGAAAGATTGAAAGCTTCAGTTAAATTAAGAGGTTCAAATTCAAGCAATATTTCATGCAATTCTTTCAACATTGATAAAACTAGATTATTAAATGGTGAATTTCAAGAAGTTTGGTTTCCTGGTAATCACGGAGATGTTGGTGGTGGTTGGAACCCTGACCTTAATGGACAATTTGTCTCTAATCTATCATTAAGATGGATTATCTCAGAAGCTATTAAAAATGGTGTTCATTTCAAAAAACAGAAAACAGTCGAGTTTTCTTTACGATATTCAAGTCTAGACTCATTTTTATCATGTACTCATGATATTTTAAGATTCAGTTCAAACCAATTGACTCATAAATTATCATCAAATGAACGATTCAATATTTTTAGGCTATCTAATATACTATCTGGTAATAATAAAAGTGTTCCATATTTTAGATCTTCAGATATCCCAAATTCGATCAATTCATTATTACAAGGTGGTCAATATTTGATTCAAAGTGTCAAACAAATAAATTTCACAACATTAAGTTCTGAAAGTTTAAAGAACTATAAAGTAATTAGTGAAATATTTCGTCATTATAGCAAATTACCAACTGATAAAATTATCGCAACTGATGGTAATGGTAATGGTGAGACATGGAGAACCGTAGTGTGGTGGATATTAGAAATGTTACCATTTTATTCTAAAGTTCAAGATGAAAAGACTTGTCAATGGAGAGTTTCATATATTCCAAATTTTGGTAGATCAAGAAGATTGCCAAAATATGCAACTTTACATTGGAGTATATTTTGGAGATTAAAATATTGTAAAGATTATGATCCCAGAAACTTACCAAAATACGTTTCTGACTTACTAGAAGAACATAATATAAAGTTGATGATTGAAGAGGAAGATGAAGGTTTAATTAATGATGAGCTGAATTCATGTTCTGACTCTGATATTTTAAAGAAAGTTCAAAGTGAGACTAAAGAAAAATTAACATTATGGGATTTAGAACAATGGCAAAATGTTCCTGATGATTTAGTGGATACATTGAAACAATTCGAGTATTTCACAGATTGAACTATTCAAATGACTGTATAATCATAAATGGCAGTAAACCTGAAAAACTACAGTTTTTTTTGTTTTTTTTCAGACAACAAGAATATAATTAAGTGTGTATCATGTAGTATACCTATTTACAGCAATGATTTTTCCTTTTGATTCTTGTGATCTTATAATTAAATCGCAACAGAATATGAAAAAAAAAAATCTATAAAACCTTTGTCTTTTTTATATAATTTCTGAATTAATTACAACTAATCCAGAAAAAAACATTATTTTTCCTTCTTTTTAATGAAAAAAATTCACAACATAATATCACACACAAACACTCTCCTCACCTTTTTTATTATGATATTTCCTTGGAAGGAAATAAAATATATGTAGTTTCAAAAATAATAATATAGTATAAAAAAATCGTTACAAAATTTGTCATGTCTAATGAGAATAATAGATAATATGAAAACAACTTAAACCAAACACACTCTTCACCACCTCTTCTAATAAATAATCATCCATCGCAAAATTAAATCACCAAATAGAAGAGATCTAACCGATAATTAAGTTGTCACCATCAAATTCATATTCTGGAACTTCTAAGTTTAATGGAGCTGGACCTTTTCTGATTCTACCAGAAATATCATAATGGGAACCATGACAAGGACAGAACCAACCACCGAAATCACCAGCTTCACCAATTGGAACACAACCTAAATGGGTACAGATACCCAACATGACTAACCATTCTGGAGTTTTAACACGATCAGCATCGTTTTGAGGATCCCTTAAAGAAGAGATATCAACTTTATTGGCTTCATCGATTTCAGCTTGGGTTCTATGTCTGATGAAGACTGGTTTACCTTGCCATTTAACAACAACGTTTTTACCTTCTGGAATGTTACCTAATCCAACTTCAACTTTAGCCATGGCTAAAACATCAGCAGAAGCAGACATTGTGGTTAAGAAAGCTTCAACGGTAGATTTACCACCGGCAGCAGATAATAAACCTAAAGAACCAACGGTGAAATAGGTGAAAACTCTACCTTTATCAGAAGTACCTTCTGGTTTAACATAATCACCAAAATCTGGAGTTCTGTATGTTGATTTTGCTAAGATTGAAGAGGAGGAGATTAATCTAGATTGACCTGCGTTGAATGTTAGTACATATTAATGATTGGATCATGATCACATTCAGGAAAACAATTGAATTATATTGATGTATTCTTTAAGATTGATAATTGAATAATTTCATGGTTTATTGATTACATTTGGATAACTCAACGTTGGATGTGGTGTGAATTGAACATACCTAAAGCTTTGGCGGAAGCAGAGGAAGACTTCAAAGCAGTTCTTAAAGCAAGCATTATATGAAATTTAGTCGATGAATTTAAGTGAATTAATTTGAAGTTTTCTAATTATCGATTTTCAAATTGTTTTTTTTTTTCTTCAAAATTTGATTATTTTTTTTACTATTCGAAAAAACTTCAATCTGATTGGCTTTCGTGGCCTAACCAGAAATGTAATTACGGGGGTTAGATCACGTGAAGTACCGGAATTAGAAACAAAGCTTACATAAACATTACATAATGAATATGACGTCATTTTCTCTTATTTAAGCCCAAATCCTTCACTTTCCAATACACTAAAATCCAATTTACTAACCATTTCCTCTTTGCTTTCATAATCATAAATACACAACTCATTGAAACAAGTATGAGCCACTGGTAATTTCCTAACCTTTTGATATTGGAAGCTTTTCAACCTTGTTATCTTGAAACTCATTGTTGAAATTCCTGTTGCTGGAATTCTATTAGATCCAGTGACAAAACTTAAGAATAATTTTTGTTTATCGTAATCTAAACTTTCAAACCATTCCCAAAACCATTTAACTAAATCACTTTTCATTGCTTCATTATTATTGATCCATCCATTATATTTCGTAATTGATTTAAATGATTCAATTTCAATTTTATTTTCATTATATCCACAAATTAACATTTCAATCTCCTTTGGTGAAAATAATGATAATGCATTACCACCAATTACTAAATGAAATCCATTATGAAAGCTCTTGAATTGAGATTCAATTATCTTATTCAAATAAAAGTCAACATATTTATTGATATAATCTCTTTTATTATCAAAATTAACTTCGATCTTATCCCCATTAGGTATCAATTGCTTTGGTATAATATTACCATAAAAATCTCTAATTTCAACTTCAAATGTTAATCCTAAATGTCCAAAATCTTCCTTTTTATAAGTTAATAATTTTTTCAAATTTGATCCAATTGTTGGACAGATTTCAATAAAATCATCTAATAGAACCCTTTGGTTTAGTAATTTCTTATATAACGCCAATGGGAATCTTAAATCTAATATAATTGAGTTATAAATAGCTAACCCTAGTACAACTCCCAACATATAATATAACTCATCATTTCTTTCAATTGGCATTGGTGCAAACCAACATAAATGTGAATCTTCATGATATGTAAACAAACCATTCCCATTAACGTTAAATAATTCTTTAGTTAATAATAAAAACCATTCTTTCTTCAAACCACCAACATCAATACCTGGTTCATTAGCAAATTCAATCTTTAATGCTTTTTTCAAATCATTTTGATATTTCTTAATACTATTTAATGAATCGATTATGATATGATCTCTTCGTATTAAAAATTTCAAATTAACATCAATTATTTGCTTCTTATCTAATGCCCTTAAAAAAGCTTCTTCTGCCTTTTTTTCCATAGTTTTTCTTGCTTCATATTCCAAGATTGAAATTTTAGCTCCTAATGATAATAGAAATGGATATTGACAAAACGTTAATTGTTGTCTTGGTGGATAAAATCCAGGTGAGTTAACACCATATGTACCACCATTTCTAATCAATTCGGAAATCAACCCTTCTATATCATTTCTATTCCTTGTTGCTTTGAAAGTATTTTCCCAGCTTTCAAAATCTTGTTTTATGTAAATACAATCAACTAATGTATTATAAAATGTATAAATCGGTAATCTATTTCTATTAACATTGAAAAATATGGATAAAAGCCTTGCTGCAGATTTTAAATGCCATTCTTGACCATAATCTGAGAGTTTTAGTTTCAATTCTGAGTTTTTCGAAACTTCTAATGAATTATTTCTATTATTTGATAGGACCCTTCTCCAATCTCCCCAACTACTAAATCCATTTTGAATACTTAATGGTAATTGAATCCAAGATCTTGGCTGTGGATGAGTTGAGTTGTTATTGCTGTTTAAACGCAGAGTTGATGTTGATGATGAAATTCCATTTAATTTTGAGGATTCATATTCATTTAATGTTGGACTATTTTGAATTGATATAATGTTATTTGAGACAGGATCTAAGCTTTTATTTGCTAGATTCTTATTGATTAATCTAGTCATATGGAATGTAATATAAAGATTCAATAATTGAACTTTGTATTCAAATTTTGAGACTGGCAAAATTGATAAACAGTTTGATAAAAATGATAATGATTCATTATTTGAATTTGATAAATATCCGATTATTCTTTTAATTATCTCATATGATAATGACTTGATCTCTGGTACATTTAATCTACTTTTTATATTTTTTCTTTCATGATACAAACAGTCTGCTAAAGTTGGGATCTCAAACAATATTAATAACCATCTAATATTAGAAACATTTGATAGGCAAACAGGGGGACGTCTTAGAAGATCATTTGAAGCCAATAGAAGTTTAAAGAATGGTCTTATTGTAGGTAATGATGTTAGTAGGTGATATGTTGATTCAAGATCTCTATAATTGATATTTTCAGGATTTAAAATCCCATGATGTGATAAAAATGATTCATTTAATAATGGAATTGAACTGAATATAGTTTCAATGTATTCTTCAACTGGTTTATATATTTCATGTTTAGATGAGCCAGAAAGGGCCTCAGACTCACAGCGTCTGATGAGCTGTTTAATTGATTGGAAATTCAACCCATTCACCGTTTTTAGTTTGGGACCATTAGAGTGATTTGGATCATGATTGTTTTCAAGAGTGACTGTAGTTTGACAAACTGAGCATTTATACTTGGAGATGGATTCAGGGAGCTTGACATACGTGCCACAGCAGGGACAGTTACCCACCACGACATCATTGGAAGCCTGTGAATTCTCACTGGTGGTGTCTGACTGGATAGACTGTGGCCGATTCATGAGCCCAAATATGTTCAACATGGTGTCTTAAGGGAGCGAAAGACACTGGGGAAAAAAGTAAACGCAGCAATGAGGGAAGGCTAGTTCAGTAAGCAACAAATAAAAGCAATTCAGATGGCTCAATCAGACTTTCATCAAAAATTTGTTGAATTTGAAGATGAAAAATGTGTCAAAATTTATGTTTATTTTGTTTTGTGTCTATATTTAAATCCGATATAAAATGTATTCCGGTTCGAAGCGATGATGATCAGAGAATTAATTTATATTGAATTTTTAGCCAAAAGAGTTAGAGAAAATGAGAGCAAAATGTCCTTCATCACGAGGAAGTTGAGTGGCGAAGGTGAAGTCGTGAAGCTGCTGCATGCTGGTCTAGTCAGTGACAGAGTGTTTCATTTAGCCATCGTTAGACGCAACTCAATTGATATCAAAACAGTAGACAATGCTGTAACTGCTAGAAAATCAATTCCAATTTGGGATGATATAATAGACTGTGCTGTGTTTCATCCAAGTGGTGAGATCCCTGGAGATTGGATTGTCATCACTACCAGTTCGAATAAACTAATTATCCTGGGGTTCAAATCAGATTTGGATCATTTCGTGATTGATGAAATATCGTTGAATCAAGATGGTAAGAATGTTAATTTATCGATTATGCCCGGCACTTTATCCATTGATTCAAAGAAATATGTTTCCTTTAGCACAAGACAAGGGATATTATGTGTTTATGAGATCCATGAAACTAAAGGAGTGAATAATTTCACTAAAAGATATAACTCATTAGTCGGCTCATCAAACAAGAAAAAAGATACAAGTAAATTGTTCAATGATGTCAAATTGTATGATATTTCTAAAAACAATAAAAGAGTTCCAATCTTTTTAGAATCAATAACCTCAATACATAACGATCACGATGAGACATTTAATTACTCAATTCTTTATAGAAATGACGTATATGATTACTTCAGTGAATTTATAGCCATTAAGAATGGAAAATTAACATTTTCACAAAATCATTCATTTAAAGGAGATGAAGATATTAGTTCCATTGAAGTTTTATTATTTGACAATCTTGGAGTTTTTTATTTTAGTTTAGATTCAATAATGCTACAGATTAATAAAGATATGGTTCCATTCATTGAAATTGATAATCATTCAACTAACTTTAATAAGAAATCAACAATCAAATCCGTTTCACAACCTGATGGCAAAGCAAGATTCATAATCAAAAATATTCCTGATTTAAATGCAAAAATATCAAGTGCTGTAATGATTAAATCAGATAACAGCACAGTATGTTCAATTTTGTTTGTTGATATCACAGGAAGATTATATTTAAGTGAGTTTGAGTTTGAATTGAAGCAGGATGATAATTATCTAGGAACTAATGAAAGCATGATTTTGAAAAGTTGGAAAGTTAATAGATTTAAAAATGATTCCAATAATTCATTGAAACCAGGAATAAAAGAAATCACTCAAGTGAATGAGTATGATTTTTTATTTTCTTCACAGTTAGGAATCCAATTAATACGAATTGATTTCCAGTCATTAGAAATAAGAGTTTTAGATCATTTAAATTCATCACCTGCAATATTAGATTTCAATTTAACAGGAACAACCATCCCTAAGATTCAAACAGTAGGAGCAAGTGAAACGAATCAAGGTTTCATAAGGACTGAATTTCAAGGATTTAATCACGAAGCTAACAATTTTATCAATCTGAATCTAAATTATGATATCAAAATAACTAATTTTTGGAAATTAAATAACGTTTTAATAATTAATGAATTATATGGATCAAATTTCAAAATTTGGGATTTAGAAGCAAATCAAGAATTAGAAGACTATTTAAAAATAAGTTCAATTAAAGGAATGATAATTGATATCAAACTAACTTCATTCAATGAATTGATAATAATCACCGAATCGGGAATCTATCAAAATGGAGAATGTATTACTGAAATCGAAATTATTAACGGAATGATCACATCAAATGATGAAATCATATACATTCATCAAAATAATATAATCTGGAAAGATTTGAAAATTAAATACAATTCTGAAATTTCTTGTCTTTTTGGTCTAAAACATAAAAATCAATCATTTTTACTAGTTGGAGATTGGGATGGTAATGTCACGTTATACATAAATCAAACTAAAAAAATATCATTATGGAAATCAAACCTTGCTATAAAATCAGTTCTGATCAAAAAACAAGTGTCAAACAATAAATTAATGTTTATTGTTGGTGATGGTGAAGGGAATTTAATTATTATTGATGAAGAATTCAAAAATCAAGTTTATGAGATTGGGAAATCTCCAGTTGATATAGTTGATTATCAAAATGATTCAATAATTGGCATTAACTCTGAAAATGTTTTAAAATTCGGATTGAAAAATGATGTGGTTCAAAAAAGAGGATATATCAAATTAGATCCATTTGCAATAACGTTGAAATTTATGGATGATAAATTATTCAAATTAAAAGGGAAAAAACTTCAAACAATATCAATAAACCCCAATATTGAAACATTATCAAATGAATTCAATACTTCAACATTAGTCACCAAATGTATCAAATTTCAAAATCATTTAAATTTAAGTGTTTTCATAACCTTGAAAAGATCAAAACATTTACCAATTCAATCAAAAATTGAAGTAATTGAGAACAATACATTCAAAACAAAATCAACCCATGAATTACCAAAAGGGATCGAAATAACAGACATAATCAATTTGAAATATAGAAAGGATATAATTGATTCATATAACGAAGAAGATATAACAATCGCTTATGAAAATGTCTTATCGCAATGTTTCATAGTTTCATGTATCTCACACATCCAAGATTTGAAAACTCCATCTTTAGAATTATTCACAATTGATGAGAATGGGAAATTACAACATCAATGTTCATCTCCGGTGGATCATACCGCTGATGTAAAAATGTACAGGTTGACTAATCATTGTAACAGATTAATTATTGGTGGAGGGAATCATTTAATTTGTTTTAAAGTTGATTATTCGGTGTTGAATTCAAAATTCTCAATTCATAAAGTTTCAAAACTATTCAAAACCAAGTATTTCATTTCTGATTTGAAATCAATGGGACCAGATGTCATGATTTGTGATGTTATCGAAGGATTAAAGAAACTAGAACTAGTCGTTTTGGATGATGTTTCCAATGGGATTATTTTCAAATTTAAAGAATTTGATGTGAATATTAATTCAGAGTTTGTTAAAAGTCATTTCATTACAAGTTTTGAAATTTTAGAAAATAATTTGTTGATTCATTTGGATTCTTTAGGAAACTGTTTTATTTCACTTGTTAGCGAAGAAACTGTTGAAATCGTTTCACAATTTAGAATTAGTGATAAAATTAACGTTATCAAGAAATTAGATGTTAAATTAACTAAAGATGAAATCAATAGTGTATTTAATGATGAGATTAATGAAGTTGATGATCAAATCATTCCTATGTTCTTACTAGGTTCGATAAGTGGATCTGTTTATTTGATTTCATTAGTCACTGACAATAAATTGATTGATGATTTAATGAAGGAGCAAATTTCATCAATAAGGAAAGTCAAACCAATTATTTACAATACTAAAGATCAATTAATCAATTATGAAGAATTCAAAAAAACTAAACCAGTAACAAGATTTGCACAGGGACACTTCATACAACATATAGATGGTGATTTATTAATACAACATGGATCAAAGAAAATATCAAAATTAATATCAGAATCATCTACGATTTTATGATAAATAGTTTAGTAAAAAAAAATTTTTAAAAAGCTGTATATTTTACGTATAGTACACCTCTGTAAATCTAGATCAATAAAGTTTCAATCTTGTCTTTAACAGAGTAGATTTGGTTTTTCAAAGTTGAACCTTCATTAGTGGTGATTGAAGCAGCAATAACTGGTCTTGAAACACCACAAGCTCTACCCAAAGCAGTTTTAGATGGGACGAAAACGTATGGGACATTTTTATCTTCACATAATAATGGTAAATGTAATAAGATTTCGATTGGTTCAGCATCGGCAGCCATGATGATGAATTCAGAAATACCTCTGTTTAAAGTTTTAGTGGCTTCATTAGCACCTTTTTTCAATTGTCTTAATGATGAAGCTTGTTGAGTAACATCTAAGATTTGTTGAGTTAAAGTTTGGTCAGCTAATGGGAAGGCTTTTGGGTTTGGGGCAGACATTGTTGGGAGGTTCCTTGCAAAGAGATTAAAGTGTGAATTTATGAGCTCGCCTCTTAATGAAAGTGTTAGATTTTAAAAAGAGAGAAAATTTTTTTTAGGTTTTTTTTACTTTTTCAGGCGATGAGGTAAAAAAAAAAAAATCGATTACATAATGCTTACATCATATTCCGAGATTTACCGGAATTAATCTGCCTGTGCACGTGACTGAGAAGCAGACTTTGCCCCCCGGCCGGGTAACGGCACGCCCCCCCTGAAAGTTTCGTTTTCTGTTCTAAATTAGCATAAAAAATTTACTTTTTTACTGATGCAACACTTTTTCATCAAACATTCAACTAATTCCAATTCTCTAAATGTCTGAACTTTGTCCTGTTTACGCCCCATTCTTCGGCTCAATGGGCTGTGCTGCCGCAATTGTCTTCACTTGTTTCGGTGCTGCCTACGGTACTGCCAAATCAGGTGTTGGTATCTGTGCTACTTCTGTCTTAAGACCTGATTTATTAGTTAAAAACATCGTTCCTGTTATCATGGCTGGTATTATTGCCATTTACGGTCTAGTCGTCTCCGTCTTAGTGTCTGATTCATTGAAACAACAACAAGCTTTATATACTGGGTTTATTCAATTAGGTGCAGGTTTATCTGTTGGTTTATCTGGTTTAGCTGCTGGTTTCGCTATTGGTATCGTTGGGGATGCCGGTGTTCGTGGTACTGCTCAACAACCAAGATTATTCGTTGGTATGATTTTAATCTTGATTTTCGCTGAAGTCTTAGGTTTATACGGTTTAATTGTTGCTTTGTTATTAAACTCAAGAGCTACCCAAGATGTTATCTGTTAAATTGGAATAGATTTCAAATATCATAAAAAAAACTATTATAAGCTTTTGGTGATAAAGATCTTTGTTTTGGATTGGTGTGTATTGAGTGGGTTTATTATCTTGGAATTGATTTGTGTTTTTATAATTCAATTGATTTGAATTATTGTTTTTTTTCCCCAATTAAAATAGACATGAAAACAGATTTGAATAATAATCTCTTCTATTTTTTTTATTATAATTATTATTTTTCCATTATTGATAAACTCAATATTATATATTTCATATCAGACAAATCAAAGAATCATTAAAAGTACATCTTTTAACTCATTATTATATTTTAACTTTCAGAAAATTCCTTTTTTTATTTTTTCAGTTGTATAGAGGTGTAATTTATAAAATATTGAAAGAGAATTATCATTATTATTATTATTATTATTACTTCTTCATGTAGTGATTGAAAAGTGTTTTATTATATAATATAACTGATTATCTATTCATATAAACATGTCTTACTTACTTCAAGACTGATTTTTTTTCTAATAACTAAGATTAATTCACTTGTGTTTTTCGGATATTTAATATCTCTTGAATCAAATAATGAAACCCAATTTTCATCAATTTTATCATTATTGAGACAATTTTCAATATAATATTCATAAAATTCATTACAATTTTCCAATAATTTCTTATTTTTTTCATTTTCCTCATCGTTATTGTATTTTTCTTCAAAATTATCAATGATTTTAATTAACGATATTAATTCATTTGTAGTGAAGATTCTTGAAGTTAGTTCAAATGTTAGGAATGGTAATAATTGAGACATTAAAACCCCAAATAATTTGATTGGTAAATATGGGAATTTTAACAGTAAAACTAAATTTTTAAAAGAATTTTTCAAATCTCCATCTTTTTTAAATTTCCAAAATTTATATAGTATAGCATATGGTGATAAGAATTGTCTAATTAATGGTGTTATTTCAATTTCTTCTTCAAGATGAATATTTTCATCAACAATTGAGTTGATTATTAAGTTATCTATTTCTTTATTTAAAATTAATGAATTTTCAAAAATATTCCAACAATGAAATTTAACAATTCCAATTTCTCCAGCTTTACTGAAATAAATTAACGATTCTAATAAAAATCCATTGAATAATGATTTTTGACCCGCAATACGATATAATGAATTTGAAATTAATGGTAGTTTCAAACTTGCACAAATGGAAAATGCCCATTCAAAGTCATCATTTGTTTTAAATTCATACCTTGGTAAATATTCAGCAATAACACTTCTTGCTAGTGGATGCTTTGATGTAGCTAAAATACCAATACCCACTGGTACTAATTTAGTAATTGCTAAACAATCTAATGCATGACTATATAATAATCTTGAAGAGAATTTTTCATTTGAAAATAGATCTTCATCTACTATCATCTTTTTGGAATTTTTTAATTTTTCATCATCATCGAATGTATAGTTTTTCAGTAATCCTTTAGCCTCACATAGTGATGAAATATATGCTGCAATGGTGATATTAAAAGACCCTATTGATCTTAACATTGTTAAAAATTTACCTTCAAAAATATCTAAGCATGCTGATTCCCAAGTGATTAAATCATTTGGAATTTTATTTTTGATTGCAAATTGGAAATATTCTGATATTAACTCATTTGATGGGAAATCATAATTAATTAATCCTAATATAACTTCATACCAATTTTCACTAACTTCTAAAATTGAATCCTTATTACCTGAAATCATTTTTAATAGTAGCTCGACATTTTTGGACAATTCGATATCTTCATCATTGAATTTAGATGCATTTGATGCTGCCTTAATAGCTGTAAGTCTCCATTGTTTGAAAATATCCATTGTTGAATTTTCAGGATATGATTCTAATAAATGAATTGAATCTGAGATTAAATTGAAAAGATTCAAGTTAATGGTTTCTAATTCTTCAAATCCTGATTGTTTTAAGGCCTTTGATGCATGTAAGTATAGCCCTCTGATTGTTAATTTATTGATGAATTTCCAGAAAAAAGGATGTTTATATGGTTTTTCAAATCCCATGATTGATTCTGTTAATTCTAAATCAGGTTGCGGATCAGCTTTATTTATCCATTCAGAAATCAGTTTTGGAAATTCTTCAGCTGTTGAGAAATATAATGCCTTTAAACAGTTGATTATATTCAAACATTCTTCTAAATCGAATATACTTGATTCATCTTCATTTAATTCTCTCTTTGCTTCGATATAAGTTTCTAAATTTTCAACAATCATAGTGAATGCATTGTTCAACACTTCATTATGTCTTCTTTGTGCATCTCTTTTAACTAAACCTATAGTTGGAACTGTATAATCTCTTTGCTCACCTAAAGCTTCATATATACTGTACAAATTAGATACAAATCCAACGTATAGATCTGAATCTGTGAAAAATGGAGTTTTAACAGTATAAATCTTAGTTTCTTGAGGATACACTTTGACTGTCTTCTCACTATGAGGATCTTGAGAAATGAAACCAATGCCATCAATACCATTTGGATTTAGTTTAAATTTCAATAATCTTGAAGTATCTCTCCATGATTCAACACCACCATGAGGGATTGGAGCTTCTTCAAAACGATGCATTTGAACACCGGAGACTTGATCAATGTCTTCGAATTCATCTTCATCGACTTCGATCTCATCAATGTTATCACTTTCTTGTTTTTGTTCTTGATCATCATCATCGATTTGAAAATGATCCATTTTTTGCAATTGTTTCAAGGTTGAGCCGTTTTCTTTCAATATTCCACTACCTGAACTAGCAGTGGATCCAAATGAGCCTAAAGAAGCACCAAATGACATGATTTTCTGCTCAAACAAACTGAATTTTTCAAGCTTGTTTTTTGTTTACATTTATGAAGTTTTTTTTGATTCAAAATATTAAAAAAGCCGGAACTCAAAATTCAATTCCGGCCGATCTAAAGAAAAAAAAATTTATGCGATGAGCTTCAAATATTTGGAAATTATAAATTTGAGTAAAGATTTTTGAGAGTTCTTAAAGTGATGGTCGAGCTTAACGTGAGTTTTGGAAGATTGATTGATTTAAATTTGCTGTGGTGTCTTTACTAACCTCTTTTTTCCCCCAGTTAAATTCAGCTGAAGGTGTCACTAGATACTTAAGAGCAAGAGACGTTAGTTGTCATGAACTAGTTAGAGTTGCTGACTTATTATTGAACGATAAGCTCGAGGTGTATCTGCCAAACAGAAACATCTTTGTCTTGGAGTTAGTTTGCGAGCGTTTAGGTGACTTGAAAGTGTCTCGTTTTAGAGATGATTATAGAATTTGGGAATTATTAAACAAAACGTACAAAATAACAGACATTAAACTAAGAACTAGAGCATTTCAAAATTTCAAAGCATCAAACGCTATCATTGGTACACTAAGCAATCCAAAGAGTGCGGTCACTAAAGAATTACTCGTAGCTGTTATGCAAACTATTCATGAAATTCGTTCAAGTGTAACAGTCACTGGTTTATACGATCAATCAATTCCAATTTTATCAACGTTACTTGAAAGTTTATTGAAGATACAAGATGTTGACACCGATAAATATCTAATTGAGATAATTTCTTTCTTTAATTCTGCTGTTAACTCAGAAACATTCACTGATAAATTTAGAAAGAATTTCATATCAAATGCATTACCAAAAATATTACAAACAATTTCAATTTCAAAAGATGATTCATTAAAAGAATCATTCAATGAAATCATTACTAAAATCATCATTAATAATCAAACAGATGACTCAATTATCGACTCAACCAAGTTATTATCAAAATTATCCGTTTCAAGTGAATCACTTGTCATTTTTTTCAAGCTTGTTATTAGCTCATTAACAAGATTAGATACTCTAAAAATCCAAGAATTAATCTCAATTATAACTTCCAAATATCCAGAAACTTGTGAATACTTACTAGAGTTCATTGCTAGTACCAACAGAGTTTTGAATTCATCGTTTTTACAAGATATTTTTCAAGTTGAAATTTCAAGATCTAAAATAAATTTTAATTTAATTCGTTATGTTTTAACATTAGATATTGATGTTGGTTTAAGATTTGCTGAAACATTAATGAAATATTTATCAACAGAAACTAAAGATGAAGTTTACTTGCCAATAATGAAAGAAATCATCGCATCATTTAACAGATCCAGATCTATTGTTGATTTTTTCAAACTTTGGTACTCATTCTTAGAAAAATCTACAGATTATTCACCATATAAATCAGATGAATTCCAAGAATTAGTCTCCACTTATATCAATACATTATCATCATCTCAACGAACTTCATTAGTCACCACAATAACGGAATTCAAATCAAACAACAAATATTATATTCTTACTTCAGTTGTTCAAGGTATGTTTCAAATAAAGAATCAAACTACAGTTAGTGTGTGTAAAGAATTATTCAAACCTTTTCTCAAAATTACAGAGAATGATGCAAGATTATGGAAACTCAAATATCAATTATTATCATTATATGAAACCATTTTAAATGATGAAGAGTTAATTTCAATTGGAACAGAAACTAAATTCAAGAAAAATAATTCATTATATCAATATTTCACTGTTTTCAGAGCACGTGAAATTGTGGAATTTGATTTAACTTCAACAATTGATTCACTCATTCAATATATCAAGGATTCTGAGGATAAAGTCGAACAGATTAGATTTGTTTTCAGAAGATGGTTTGTTTTAGTTAATGAATTGTTTTCAAAAGATCAAATTAATGAAGTTATTAAACTGTTATTAGACAGTAATCACGAAGGACTAATAAAGGAAATCTTCTCGAATGATGATTTTTTCGAACAACCTGAGATAACTTACATTTTAATCAAACAAATCACCAAAAATTTAGAAACTGAAACTTCAAAAGATTCTTATAATTCTCATTTATTGAATTTGATTCCAATTCAATGTTTACCAAAGAATTTAAAATCTGAAATAATTGAATCATTAACTGAATTATTATTAAAATCTAATAAAACACATATTTTAAACACAATCAATTCAATTTTAATACATTCTCCTTCATTCAAATCTAAAATTGAATTAGAAATCAAACAAATTCAGAAACTTGTTAAAATTAATCATGAGAACATTAAATTATTTAAAACTATTTGGAGTAATCATATTAGAAATTCAAAGGATGAAGTCAGTTCACAATTCATAAACGAATCAATTGAACTAGTTAGAAAATCATTAAAGAAAAACAAAAATTGTGAATTCAATGAAGATTTTTATATTGCTTTAATCATTTTATCAAATTTGAAAAAAGTTTCAATTGATGAAAAAAATTCATTGAAATTAAGATCAATCTTCATTAATTCCATTCAAATCTCATTAGATGAATTAGTATCAACTTTACACACAAAAGAAACAAATTTAAATCAAGTCTCATGGTTATTATCAGCTATTAATGAATTACAATTATCAGAATTTGAATTTGGTGAATTACATAAAACGTTGAAAAGTATCGGTAAAGTTGTTCAGAATTCAAATGGAACTCAATTCAATGAATTGAAGGCCAATTTATTCATTTTACTAACTAAACATTCTGTTGATTCATCAAATATAGAGTTCTATGAATCTTTATTTATTTTGTTAAGAAGATTAGGAATTTCATATATTCAGTTGAAAGATGGATTAATCGGACTATTTAAAACGTTTTCAGTGGAGAAATTCAACTCATCATTTGAAAACGTTTTAGATTCATTCATTGAAGATCATGATTTTATAGTTGAAATAATATGTTGTTATTGGTCAACATTCTCAAAGGAAAATCAACGTGCTTCAAAATTATTTAATAAATCAATCTCATTAATATCATTAAATTTATTAAAACTATCAACAATTTCAATATTGTTATTAGTTGATGAATTAAAATCATTAATCTCTGATAAAAAATGGTTGATTACTCAATATGGACTAGAATCATTGATAACATTACTTTCCAAAATTGCAGATTCTAAATTATACAAAACTTCCGAAATGATTGATGTTAAAACAACAGAGAAAATATTCATTTCAATAACTTTAGCAATGTCAAATATCTTTTTATTTCAAAGATTCAGATTATCTAATCGTCATCATGTTTTAGTTTCAATTTTCAATTCATTATTAAATTCATTAACTAATAATTTTAAATCTAAAAATCCAAACATTTTGAACCATTCGAAACCTTCAGCAATGGCTTTTTCTAGATTATTATCTAATTTATGTGAACCGACTACATACTCTACTCGTTCTAAAAATAAAGAACAACAATTTGATAAATTAGAAACAAACTCAGCTGTCATTAAAAGAGGTTTAAGAAAACATGTCCATGTCATATTATTAACATACATTCATTTAACGTTAAAATACTCATATACTTCTGAAATCAGAGAAGCTTTACTTCCTGGTATTTTCAACATTTTTGACGTTATATCACAAGATGAAATGAATTTGATTAATACTTCATTGAATCAATCTGGTAGAACTTACTATAAAACATTGAATGATGAATATAAGAAAGTCGGGAAATGGAAAGCGGATTGATCTCTACATATTACAGTTATTATTAAAGTTCATATCATTATCATTCTCGTCATAAATTTTGTTTTGATTTGTTTGTATTATTGTTTAAAAAATGCATATTTGTATTATTTTCTATCAAAGAAATTTATGATTTTATTATCTATCGATTTAATAATCCTCCATGCTTCTTTACCATGTTTAAATGTTTGAGATTTATTTATCTCTTCATGATTCATATGTTGTTCATGTAAATAATATTGAAATTTCAAAATATCCTTTCTTGTTATCAAACCTTTCAAAAAACCTTCATCTTGAACTAATACACAAGTTGGGCCAACTTTATGGAACAATGATAGTATTATATCTAGTTGAGAATCTAACTCAACCGTTATTGGTGCCAGACTAATTGAATGTTTGAAAGATATTTGATTTGAATAATCATCTGTTAATTCATTTGTAAATGAACAAATTGAATCATCACTATAAATATTATAATCAATATTTTCAATTTCTGAAACTAATGAATCTCTAGAGATGAAACCTTTGATGTATGGACTTGATTCATTTTGAATGATTGGGAAATTTTGAAATTTAGTGTTTGTTAAAACTGATTTAATCTGTTTTAACGTTAATCCATTAACTGTAAATGCCAATATCTTTTTAGTCATTGCGTCTTTAGCAAAATATCCCTTCATATTATCACCTTCATGAGGATGAATAAATGGCAATCCATTAAATTCGATCATTTGATCAGCAATCCCACCATGTCCTGCCCCATAATTATCATTTATAGCTTTTGTAATCGCAACAGTGATCATCGTGGGTATGATATATTTAAAAGCACCAGTCAATTCAAACATGATAACAACAACAGTGACAGTTAAATGTGTGATCCCACTTAACCCTGCCGCAGCACCAATGAATGCATAGATCCCTGGTGAAATACAATTAGGATCATCATTAGCACAAGAATTAGCAAAAACTGATGATTCTGGATTTCTATCTCTTATTAATTGAACAATAATTCCTAGAAATCTACCAAATGAAGCACCACATGCCATTGATGGAACAAAAATACCTGCGGGGACTTTACAACCATAAGTGAACACGATTAAGAACATTCTAATGACAGTAGCGAATAATAATGAGAATAAAGCTTTCATAATACTGAAAGTTGAATCTAATTGACAAATAGGATATAATTCTTCATGTTGATCACAACTTTTAAATAGAATTTCCATTCCTTCAGTCATATCCATTTTCAAAAAATTATTAAAATAAGATATCATTGCAGTTATTAAAGTCAATACGAAGACTTCCTTAATTGCATGATTTGCTAGATATTTCCTTCTGAAACTAACGGCCTTGATATTGAATTTAGATATAACTATCCCGTAAACACCACCAAATACACCTAATAGGATAAAGATAGGGACCTCAAAAACATGCCAATCTTTATCGAATTTCACTTCAAACATAACAACTTGACCAGTTCTGAATGGATTTAGTAGTTGCAACATTGACACTGCGATCAAGGAACAATAATAAGATTCCCACATTGTTGATAATTTGAATAGATTAGAGATTTCTTCAATTGAGAATAAGACCCCACCCATTGGAGAACCAAAAGCAACAGCAACACCAGCTGCAGAGGCAGCGACTAAGATATTTTTATAAGACAATGGCATTGATGAAGAAGATGATGATGTTGGTAACCTTGTGGCAAATAATTTTGAAATTACACTACCAACACAAACAGCATAATGAACACTTGGACCTTCTTTACCAACACTTAATCCAGATGCAATAGCTAAAGGTAAACCAATTGATTTAAACAGAAAAGTTGCAAAACTCAAGAATTTATCCATTGAAAATCCAGATACGATACATTTGATCTCTGATATACCACTTCCAGCTGCAAATGGAGCATAATATAACACTAATTTTGATGCAGTGAAACTGAACGATAATGATATCACTATGAAAATAATATAGTTTAGGGGACTAAATGACGAATATTCTACCCAGTTCTCACATTGAGCTTCATTCAATTCACCCCAACAACAAAAACTCTTATTTAAATAGAATGAACCAGAACAATAACCAGTCCTTATATTTGATAAGTATTCAGTGATTATATTCAAGCAGCCGGCAACAAGACCAATAATTAAACCAACAGTAGTTAAAATGATGTAAGTTTGGAAAAATTCATAAAATTTGGATAGTTCAAATCTTTTCAATATATTTTGACCTTGAGCTGACTTTGATTTATGAAATGATAGATTTTCTTGAACCCAGTCAATTGTTTTAAAGTCTTCATATTTCGGCAGTAGAATATTTGGATTGAAGGAGCTAGTATTCTCCTCACTTACTGAGTCAAACTCAAAAGAATCAACCATTTATGGCTTTTGTATATTTTGAATTAAATCTCAGTTTATTGTTTATTCTACTATTATTTGATTTTTTATATTTTATTTCTTCATGACGTTAAAAAAGTTATCTTCACTGATTAAAAATAGGCGGTGTGCTTACCTAATATTATTACCACTGTTACGTAATATAGGTGGATGGCTCACTTAGTTTCACTTAAAAACAACAATTCTAGGCTGAAAATAGGCATACTTTCCAGTTATAAGATAGCAAAGCAGCTATATAAAAGCTAAAAGCACTGCTTGAGTTAATTTGACCAGTTAAAACAGAGAGATTCGCTCAATTTTTGTATTTTTTTGGAGTATAGTGATATGAGTCTCATGAATCTCTCTGCTGACTCGATACCAACATAAAATAGATCCCTTGGCCAAGTTGGTTACGGCGTGGTGCTAATAACGCCAAGATCAGCAGTTCGATCCTGCTAGGGATCATTTATTTTTTTGGTTTGGCTTTAATGGGTTTTTTTTTTTACAAAAATATGTCATTTGTCGTTTTGATTCATTTTCTAAAAATGACACAAGAAGCATTCAAACAAAAATCTTCATTGAGACTATTATTGTTTTTAACAAAGAACTTTGAGATTCTTTATTCCAATGAACCATTGATATTCGATAGAATAGTTTTAATTTATTCAACTTATACATCATATTTGATCATTTTTGTTTTGTAGACTTAAACGTTTATATCTTATCAATATTACACGAAAGTAATGGAATAAATATTATTATTTTTTTTTTTACTTAATTACAAATGATTATGGTTATATACATGAAATGTGTCTAATCTGTTCATTAAGTCAGATGTATATTCTATTATTTTCAATCCTTGAATAAATATTGAACATAGTACTTATTCAAATCAACATCAAAGAAATCCCAAACTTCAACCAATTCTTTCATCTTCAACTTAAATGTGATTAATTCATATGGTTTTGCAAAGATGGTCAAATACATGTAATTTTCATCATCATTATTATTATTATTATTATTAATTTGATTACTTGCATTATATTCATAAGAAGACATCATTCTAAAACATGGCACACCTTCGATCTTATCAACTTGAACTTCCACAAGACACCCAAGATGTTCTTCATTCTTGACTTTAACGATCTTATACTCTGGTTTGCCAATCTTAACGAAATCATTAGTGACTTTAGTTTCAGTTATACTTGTATTTGAATTCGTATTTGTCGTTGGTGTCTGCCTTCTAAGCACATTGAGTTGATGTTTCTTCCCGTTAACGTGGTTAAGATATGATTCGTTTGATTTATGGAGTGTGTTACACAGTAGACACTGATATTGTCCATTGTTGTTTTTGGTAAGGTATGGATCATTTGATATTAATGAATTAATTCTTTGATTCTGTTGATTCTTCAATTGGGCTTGAGATGCAACACCACCTGAACCTTTCTTGGATCCTACTTCCATTATGAGTATGTGTTTAATGTGAAGATATAAGAGATTCCAATTGATTAAAGAGATGAGATTAGTTTTTTTTTTCGGATAAATTATTAGAAGCGTTGTAAATAATAGTTACAAAATCAGTATTATTATAACACATAGTCTTAAAAATTCATCCCTAGACTCTCCCTATTCTCTCTAATTCATCACTATTCTCAGTCAACATATAAGCAGGCAAATATTTGCCATCTTTAAGCAAAGATTTATTCTTTGCAGTATTATGAGTCCCACCAATTGAAGTATAGCCCATATCGTACAATTTACAATACTCAAAACCAGTTTCCTTCAAAAATAGCCACACGTCATTATAACTCCAGTTCAAGATTGGGATTATTCTATTGAAGACGGGCCAATTGTTGTTAGTCTGCTGAACATGTTTTAAATCTGCAGAATATGGATCAAATTTACGTTGTCCAATTAAGATGTTGTTGATGTGTGGGTAATTTTGAGTATATTTAGTGAATCCATTGATCATTGAATCGTTATATTGGATTAAATTCAACTGATATTTTTCAATAGACTTATCTATGAATTCTTTTAATTCATCGAATTGTGATTCGTAGTTAATTAGAATGGAATTGAATTTGATGTTTTCTATAGTTGAAGATGGATAATATTCATAAATGCAGGACAAGTAGATAATAAGCAGCACTAAACAGTCTTTACCACCGTTAAATGATATCGAAATGGACTCAAATGGTGAATTTTTGAATAATTGGATAATTATATCGATTGTTTCTTTGAGTTTTGCCTGAGTTGGAATTAATGCTGGAGATTTTGAATTGAGAAATGCAGATGTTGCGTCATGACATTCTTTACAGATCTGTAGTGACATGATTCAGCTGGTGGGAGAAGGCTTTTAGGGGAGGGTGGGGGGCCTTTTATGAGTGTTTGTTTTAGAATGATGATTTGACCATTATTTTTTCTTCCATCAATATTACCGAGAGAGATGAGACATATTATTAAATACATGAGACTGCCAATTTATCCAAGCTTGAAAAGCATACAGAAGAAGTAGAAATAATATGGACAGACGAGTTTTGAAGCCATTGTAGAATTTGTTCTGTTTTAGCAGCAGTTAGCTATGAAGCACGTCGATAAAGACTCTTCATTAATTACTAGATAGAGCTCATAGTGATCCAGTACAGATGACTTTCCTAGTGGGAAGATAAGAAAAGAGATTCATGTTAGTGTGTATTGAAGTCCTCTTGATAATCGTCGATTTTGGCAAAACAAAATCCACTTCTTATAATATCGATTTGGATTGTGGGTTATGAATAATACTGGCTCCGAGATTCGTTATCTCTAGTTTTATCAATTCGTGAAATATATGAAGGAACTACCGTTAATGATGCCAGATTCTCTGAATTAATTAAATTCTTATTTGAAATCACTTCATCTGTTAAATCCAAGATGTTTCTAGATCCAATCAGTTCATTAAGAGATTGTGGTTTCGCATTTAATGGATACACTTATAAGAATTATAATTTAAAAGTTGAAGATTGTGATTTTGTTGAATACTTTTAACGTTCCTAATAGTTAAACTATCCATCAGTTATGAAATCATTTCCTATAAAGCAATATGGGTTTGAAATTTATTCTCCAAAGATGGATTAAATTTTCAATTTACAAATCTTTATTTTATTTACAAGTTAATCAATTATATATATCTATACACGTTCCTTCATTTCAGTTCCTCTATTAAATCAGTGATGTACTGATTAATTTCAAATAGTTGTAATTCATCTTGTTTGTTGTAATTCTTACCATCATAATCATTTGAAATATTCTTTAATAATTTCAAAGTTGTCAAGTTTGATTTGATACCATTTATTTTAATCTCTTCAATGATTGAATTAATCTTATTTAAATCTTTAAATAATTTATAATTGATTAAAATCAATTTATTAATCAATTCAATATTAAACCCAAAGAAAAAAATCTTTAAACTTTTGAATTTCAAATAATTTATCAAATTCAATGATTCTGTTAATGAATTCAATTTGATCAGTTTATTTATCCCAAAATTGAACAATATAGGGAAAGTTAATTCATTAATAGAATCATCATTGATTAATTTGATATCATGGATGTAATTATTATCATTTTCTAAATACTTTTCAAATTCATCAATTAAATCATGCAAATAGTTAATTATTTCGATATCTGATTTCATGGAATTAATAGCAACAAGTTTATCATTCAATATTATTGATAATTTATTCTTAACTTCTAAATCTTTCAATAATTTATTTGATAAATCTGTATTAAATTGGAATTTGTTGTGATCATTTGAAAGTAATCGATCATTACTGAAAAGTTTATTACTAACAGCTTTTTTATTGGAGTAGTCCTTCAAATTTCTAAGTGATTCTTGAAAGATTAACTCCATTGATTTATTAGCTGTTGTATTTCCTACTGATTTATTATTTAACATGGATTTAAATACTTTAATAAACTGCTCTTCTTCATGTTTTGACAGCACTTTTTTATTGAATGCGTCAAGGAGACTTCTGGTTGAAGAGAGCCTTAGTATTTGTGACTGTCTCATTTATTATGGAAGAGAGTATTAAGTGTGTGTTGAAGAGAGAGAGATGAGTTTTGAAAGGGATAAAAATTTTCATTATGTAATATCAGTAAAAGAGTATGGTAATATAACAACTACATCAGTTGGGAATCAAACTTGGTGGAATATCGTTGTTATAATTTTACAGTGAGTGAGACCATATGTATCACATTAGAAAAGACTACACTAAAACCAATTATATATACACCGATTCATTAATTATATATTTACAACATATCCTGTGATATTCACATACTTTGAGCTTGTAGAGATTCAACGACTTTGATGTTTGTATTCAAGAAGGCATTGACACAGTTATTCAAACAGGATTCTTCATAGTTACTCAATGAACCATTTGAAACGTCCTTGATACAATTTTTGAAACAGAGATTTGTGAATTGATGAATTGAATTTTGGACTTTGATTTTGGAATTTTCGGACTCGATGAAGTTCAAGATTTCCTGTCTTGAAGCGTCGTCTAGTTTGGCGAGATCTTGTTGGTTGAGTGACATGATTTAGGACGGTGGTGGGTGGATTTATTTGTGTGTTTTCGACTCGTTTTTGTAAAAGAAATCAAAAAAATGATTGGAAATCTCTGAAAAGAGAGTCGAGTTCCGAGGGCTGTCAGCGCACAGTAGCTTATGTAATCATTAGGTCTAGTCTAGTCTAGTCTAGTCTAGTCTAGTCTAGTCTAATCTCTGGGGGAGAGGGAGGGCTATAAACGGTGGAATTGAGCTTCTTTGCTTCCAACCACCCCATTTTTTAACCACTGGTTTCCATAATAGTGCCTTCGTTCTTATACACACCCAATAAGGCAACTCTTCCAAATTTGAAGATATTCAGAAGGGGAAAACGGGTTACGAAAGCTGAGATCCAGTGTAGTGAGACAGACACGCTCGTTTTCAGAAGCTCCTCACAGCCTTTGAACTACACCCGATATCGGTTGAAAATACGACCTGTCAAATTCACGTGACTCTTCTCATCACATTCTTTTCTTTTTTTAGATCACCACAAAAAAAAAAAAAAAATTGGTTTCGAATCGATCCGTTTAAATTTAACACACAAAATAGTTGAAATAATTGTTTATTTTCTCTGTTAAAATCCCACATTCCATCACTAATCATGATGTTGTTCAGTCTGCTACCAGTACTTCTCATACCGTTGGCTACAGCACAGTCCCTGTCGGATATATCATCAGATTTCGAAACATCAACAAATAGTTCAGTTTCAACAACACAAGCCATCTTCCAATCCACTCCCTCTTTTATATCATCAACTGAATCATCTGAATCATCAAGCTTCAGCTCTGAAACTTTCTCCTCTTCCTCCTCTTCATCTTCATTACCTTCATCTACTCCATCTTTCATAACCTCAACTTCATCATTTGAATCATCATCTTCATCTTCATCTTCATCTTCATCATCATCTTCTTCTTCTTCTTCTTCAACTTTACCATCATCAACCTCAACTTCATCATCAAGCTCATCATCAAGTACTTCCACTTCCACTTCCACTACACCAACCACCACTACACCACCACCTGAATCAACCACAGTAGTCACATTAACTTCAATATTTTCCACTAATGGATCAATAGTGACCAGGGTAGAAACTGCAGCATCTGCAACCACAAGAACAGGTGAAAACAGATCAACTTCTCCAGGATTATCACAGCATGATAAAGTCATTATTGGTTGTACCGTTGGGATTATTGTTCCATTTTTAATCATCTTGACTGCTATTTTAGTCATTTATTACAAGAAGAGAAATAAGAATTTAGATACATCTGGTCAAGATTGGAATGATGATGATGATGAAGATGATTCGAATGCTCATATTAATGATGATGCTAATAATGATACGATTAGTCATAAGAATGTTAATAGTGCCGTTAATTTCTGAGAAATGTTTTATACCCTATGTGTGTTTGTGTGTTTATTAATATATATATATATATAAAAATTAAAAATTATGTTGAAATATATATATATATATACACACTTATAGATTTCAAGGTAATTTAACACCATTTAGTTCTGTTTCTTTCACTTCCTTCTTCGTTCCAAAGAACTTTCTTAATCTTTCTATTAATTGTAAATGGAAATCTTTATCAGCTTGAGTGAAAATCGGAAATGGTCTACCTTCTCCATTAATTGCATCAACACCACCACCTAATTTCGTTAAAGCTTCTAAATATTCGAATTTCCCATCAAAGTCAATCGTATGATAACTTCTAGTATTACCATGTCTTTGAAATCTTAATAAAGCCCATTTTAACTGTTCTTCAACTGATGGTAATTCAATTAAATTTCGCAAAAATCTAGAGATTAAAACGGCTTGATATTCAAATGCTCTAAATGAAATTGCATCTGTTGGAACACCAACGATTGATAAATATGGATCTTTAATGAAAAAAGTATGTTGATATAAATCAGGAATAATGTAACCCGTTGTGAAATTTGGATATAAGTTTCTTAAAAAAGGGTATGAATATCTATAACCTGTTGCATATATGATTTCATCTGGATTTTGCAATATGAACCCATTTTCAAAATGAATCAAGATATCATTGTTAATTAATTCATATCTTAATATCTTTGGTAATATCTTATGTTTAGAATCTTCATCACCACGAACTTCTGTATTTATTGCTCTTTTAGATTGATATATAAATTTAACATTTTTCGCTTTAGCTATTTCCACAATATCTGAACCTGAAGCTCTTGTACCTATTACTAAAACAATTTTATCTTTAAAGTCATCAGTTGCTCTAAAAGTCTTTGAATGACGCACTTTGGAAGGGTATCTATAATAAACTTCTTTTAAACCAGGAACATCAGGAATATAAGGGACATGATAATGACCAGTTGCTATTATTATTGCATCAAATGATTGTTTATACCATAAATCTAATGAATTTCCATCATCGTCTTTCTTATCTAATTTCAATCTTAACGTTAATTCGAATTTTGAATCATCTTTGGAATAATCTTTGTAAACATCTTCAACAGTAGTATTAAATTCAATGTATTTCGAATCATGTCTATTGAAATATCGTTCAATATAACGTTGAATAACTTCACGACGAACATAATCATTCTCAACTCTTAATTCTGAATCTTTAGGAATGCCCCATGTCTTTTCATCCGAGTAAGTCATGAGTTGTTCAGGGATATTAGTTCTCAAGTCTTCATATGATGCAGTTTGTTCAAATCTTTCTTGATTTGATCTGATTTGTTCACCTAATTCACCATTTGGGATCTCAACAGTAGGATCTAATTCTAATTCGGTCAAACCAGGAGCAACGTTTAATTGGTTAGGATTATGATCAAGACACCAAACACCACCTGTTTTAGATCTTCTTTCAAATACTTTAACGTTGGTGAATCCTTGTTGAATTAAAGAATCTAAAGTGATTGCACCAGATGCACCACCACCAATGATTGCAATTGACTGGACTTTCTTGTTGTCTGAGATAGTCATATGTTATGTACGTACTAGAGAGTGTGTTTTGATGGTTGTTTGTGTAGTTGGTGGGCTCATCGTTGTATTTATAAGTACATGGCCAATTGTGTGGTGGGAAGGTGTGGAGTTTTGTGTTAGGTTAATTGTCTAATTATGGAATTAATTCTACACATGAACGAAAAAAAAAAAAAAAATGAGTGAGAATTCTCATTTGATGATGATAATAATCAGGCAATAATGGATGAGCACTGAGCTCTTGAACAGGGATCTGATTAGCTTTAATTGATTTATGGAAATTTGAGTAGTTGCAAATAATTGTGTATTGATTATACTCATACGCGAATAATTGTGGCATCAGATAGTCTACTGTGTTAATACTAAAAATTGACATCTATTGTCCTATTTAATTAGTATTTATTATAACTATTTACATGATCAAGAGCACTTGACAATAACCATCTTTATTCTACTTTTCTTCTCTTCTGTTCTGGTTCAGATTCTTCAGATTCTTCAGATTCTTTAATTTGTGTCTTCTCTTTACTCTTCTCTTCATCTTCAACATCTTTAAACTCCTCTTCAGCATCTTTAAACAACTTTGCAATCTCAACATTTGAATCTTCAAAGATCTGTTTCATAACTTTACCCCAAACTTGATGTTTTCTCACTATGAAATCATCCAATTCAAACACATTCTTACCTAATTCCCATTCAGCCTGTTGATGTCTTATCAATTTAACCATATAAGAACTTGAATTCAACGCTTTCCCAACATCACTTATCAATGATCTGATATACGTACCTGAACTGACTTGTGCTTTGAAATGCAATAATGGTAATTTAACATTATCATTGTCTATTGTCTCTGGGAATGGTTTAACTTCAATTTTAATTGGTTCATCTTCTTGTTTATTGATACTATTCATGTATTCTTTACTGAAATATAATTTATTATCATTCAACGTTTCATTTTGACTTAATTCTTTAATTATTTCTGAATCTTTCAATTTATCATAATTATGATCATACGATAACGTATCATCCAAAATCTCCATCTTATAAACGTTAACTACTCTAGATTTGATCTCTTTAGGCAATGGTATATTTTGTCTAGCATATTCATATAACGGTTTCCCATTCATCTTTAAAGCTGCAAAAATAGGTGGAGTTTGTCGTAATTCTCCAATGAACTTACCAGGGATCTCATCAATCATCTCTTTAGTGATATGATCAAATCCGGTCTTTGTTAAGATTTCACCTTCAACATCACCCGTTGTCGTGGAAATCCCTAATAATGCTTCTGTTTCATACGTTTTAATTGAACCATTTAGATAATTCTGTAGTTTTTTAGTGCCGTTATTGATCCCAATGACTAAAACCCCCGAGGCTAGTGGATCAAGGGTTCCACCGTGTCCCATTTTCACTTTCAAAGTAGATCTGAGTTTTCTTCTAGATGCCCTTTGACCGTTTTTTTGTAACATTTTGATCTTTTCACCTTGTAGTTGAGATAAAAATGGGGCGAATTGTGGTGAATCCGTTAATATTTGTTGCAGCTTAGAAAGGAATTTGGCAGATGTTATCCCACTTGGTTTGTTAATGGCGAAGACTCCTGACATTTCTGACATTTTTTGGGGTTTCAATCTTGATTCTTTATTAGCGGTTTTGTGATTAAGAAGTTTCGAATAAAATTTTCGGGAGATGAGATGAGATGAGATTTTTCACTACATTAATTCATCATATTATATATTTTGATTCATTAAATTCATTAAATTCGTTGATTGTCCATGTGGTTTTTCATTCATTCATTCCAGGTTTGGGGATCTCAATGTCCAGTGACAAGTATCCACTTCTTCGTGGTGAAATAATACGAATTTTCCGTTCTTTCAAAGCTTCATTTTGTAAACTTATGTAGGTCTCTAACTCATCGAGTTTCTGTAATATGTTCACATTAGTATTCAATTCCAAAAAAAAAAAAAAAACAATGAGTATATACTGTGTGATTATTATTATAACACTCACTTTCTTATCTCTGTTTTTAAAAAGATCAAAAATCAACCAAAACGTCAAAAGATCAATAATAAACTCAACTAAATTCCACCACTTGAAACAAAACGCATCCTTCAACAACCGATTAACTTCACTCATCATCACATTAAACTCATCTTCACTGAAATACAAACTCAACGGTGACACAGACGTAACTCCAAACACATCATCATTGAATTCTCCAACAGCAACGAATCTGTTCGTCCCATCGATCCTAATTGCTCCTGCCTCGTTCCCAGGAAGTGTTTCTGAGAACTGGATGTGTTCATTCTTGTCAAATACTCGAGGGATCCTCACTATTCTCGTTGTTGTGTATTTGGTCGAAGTCACTGGGACATAAACGTTTGGGAAATGTGTTATAATTATGGGAATTTCACCATTTGAATTCGTATTCGAGTCGTGGGAGGGATCAGTGGTGGTGACGGGATTGTATGAATGGATTGAGTACTCGTTATAGTTGAAAAATAACGGTGTTGAGTCCTTTGACATTTATATATACTGATTGTTATATAGTAGAAAAAAAAAACCGAATAATTCAATTTAATTCAATTAATAACAACTAATATCACAAAATGAGTCTCACTGAATTGGAATTCTCAACAACGTTCCTTAAACTGCTATCAGACTCCCCAATCGTGATTGAATCGAACTTCAAGAACGATTTAAACAACGTTAAAACATTTCTTAAATTGCCAAATTTACCACACTCTTATAAATCAAACAACATCAACATCAATGACAATGACAATTCATTGATCAAATCAACTTTCAAATCGATCAAGACACCTAAATTCAACATTGAGCTGGATGTCAGTAAGTTCGATTCAATTGTTAAAGTGAAACAACAGTTGATCTCTCAAATTGATGAATTGGAAGGTTGTGATACAAATCAAATCAAGTTGTTGATTAAAGGTAAAGTCATCCAAGATAACAACTTGATCAACTCCATTGATGATGGTACCGATTTGAAGTTCACGGTGATGATCTCTGGGAAACCAGCTACTACTGCTCTTAGTAACGATGATGATGTCGTTGTCGTTGATGAAGAACCTGAAGTGGAAACAATTCTACCATGGAGTAAAATTAGTGAAGTTTTGAAACAAGACGGGATCATTGACGTTGATGGTGTCATTAAGAGATTACAGAAAGGTTGGGAATTGACTAAATAATAAATACAAATATATATCTCTCTATATAGATCACCTTCTTCTTATTATCTTCATTCTTCTTGATAGATTATTATTCCAATGGACTCCCGGCAGTGAATTCTTTTTAAAGCCATACAAATCAGGCTGCCATAGATCATCTGATAGTAGACCTCTGTTGAATTCAACGTCAACGTCATCATTATTTTGTTCTGCTTCTTTCTTGAATTTATTTCTTTTATCAATGACATATTTCTTACATCTATTAATTTCATCTTGTGTTAAATGATTGAATCCAAATCTTTTCTTGAATATCAAATCGAATAGTTCAGTTGGATCAATGATTGATTTTGGATCATTTTGGATGATTTGGAAGATTTCCATTTCATCGTTCAATTTTAATATCTTTGGTTCAAATAGTTTAAATAACGATAATGATATCTTGAAAAGAAAATTGGAATCCTCATAGAATAAACAGTCCCATACTCTTAAAGTCGTTTCAATAGGAAGGATCCCTATAAATATACTCATGAACCAACTGGAGGTACATAATGTGATTGGAGGTAATTTGTTTAAAAAATCATTTTGCCTATTCTTATTGGTAGTTGAAATAGGAGAAGTAGGAGAAGAAGATTCAAAATCAATTCCAATGATCTTTTCCCAAACTTCTGGTAAAAATTCTCTTAATGATAACATTAATACACCTTGATCAACGTTAACACCTTCTAGATTAATTTCATGAATTCCAGGTAAATATCTAGAAGTTATAATCACCAACATCCAAAATGCCTTCTCTTCGTCCATGAAGATCAACAACATCCCAGCAATGAAGTTCAAAGATTGACAATATCCAATTGCTGGTTGATATTCTGCAAATGCTCTTAATACTCTTCTTAAAGCTTGGATTAAAACAGGCTCCTCCTCCATGATCCCATCTGGTTTGAAATGGATATTATCTGGAAACGTTCTATGTAGATCTCTTTCAATTATATCAGCATCTTTACTTTGTAAATTAATGGTAACCTCGACTAATTCATCATAAACACCTAGATTATTCTTCAATAATTCAGGGCCCTTAGCTAAAAACCACCATGCATTTCCTCTCCATTCAGCAGGGATCCCCTTTCTTATATATCTCTTCAATTTGTCTGATCTAGGAGGGAATCTAATTGGATTGTCATCATTCAAACTAAGTCCATTTTTATTCAATAGACTATTCCATTTATTTTTCCTTCTAATCAAATGACTCGAGTAAGAGTGCCACCATGTATTATATTCATTGAGACTGACAAATTGGTTCTGTTTACGAAAACCATAACGATCTCGCAATGAGGCAGGATCGTTGAACTCTGTTGTCTTTTCAATGGAATTTCGTATCTTGCTAGCAATTTCTCTGGAATTTCTAAATGAATCAGAGGTGAACTGAGTCGTTGAAACTTGCTGGATCGACTCTGATTCGCCATACATCTCAATGAAGCTCAGGGCTTTGTCCTCGTCTGTATTCGGCAGCTGGTTGGATTCCATTAGTTGTGTTTATATTAAAAACGAAATCGATGTTTTTTTTTTGTTATATGAATTTTTATATCTCTTTAAACACTACAAATCAATACAACTAAATGGTCTTTGGGTCCAACATCGTGTGGAGGTACTCCCAAGACAGAGACTCCTACTCGATCTGCTCAGGAGTCGATTTGGGGCCCGGAATCCTCGTTTCAGGACCGTTGGAGGTCGCTTTCTTCCATGAGAACGTCGTCTATGCTGCGACTTGCTACTACGATGCCCCCGTCTATTCAACGTTCAGGAATGTTGGTGCAGAGACAATTCCTCTCATGGCACAGCAGTGGAGCCAGTTCACAAACACACAGACGGGCTCGTTCAAGTACTCAATCTACCCCATCGTCTATTCCATTACAGTCTCAACGGTGATGTGTCTATTCCTGACCGTTATCGTCTTCACCAATCACACACAGAAACCGTCATGGCTGCTGCGAATCAGCTCTTTACTTGCGTGTGTGAATCTGTGCATCTTGTTCGTCAGGGCAATCGTGCTATTAAGCAAACAGTACGAATTGGGATTCTCTTCTGGTGAGAAACTGATTGATGATTTACAAGCCAATAACGTCTTCAACATCATTGATTTCATTTTTGTGTTGATGGCTCAGCTCTCTCAAGTGCAGGTCATTATTAGATTATTCTCCAGAGTTAAAGAGAAAAGAGTCAGTTTCATCCTTGGAGGATTCTTATCAATTTCATCTCAAGTCATCTGGGGAGTATCATCATTTGCCAATTTCAGTCAAAACGAAGAAGATTCAGATATCTCAATCCTTCCTGCTTTCACATACCTGTTAAGAATCGCATTATCAATGATGTATTCTGGTTTAATCATAATCTACTCTATTTTCAAAAGACAATACATCTTCCATTCTTCAATTGTGTTATTGACGTTATTAACTTACTTAGTCATCAATCTACAAGTTGCCTTCTTCATTGCCGATATCGCTAATGTTTGGGTCTCTGAACTAAGTGAGATTTTCAACACAACGATATATGTCAGTGCGACTGTTATTCCATGGGAATGGGTTAATAGAGTCCATGTCTTACAAAGACATGATCAAACGGAAGGTGTCCTTGGAAGACCAGTCTATGAGGATGAATACAATGATATAATGCGATATGAAGTGGTGAAAGATGATGACAAAATCAAGAATAATAATAATGATAATGATAATGATAATAATGACAATGATAATGATAATGATAATGATAATGATAATGATGATTCTAATATCGAGAATAATGAAAGATCAATGAACCCAATTTTAACGAGGAAGTTCAGAAAGACCCTTTCAAGAACAACTAATACGTTCTTATACTTCACTGATCAGGTGATTGCCTATGGATTAGCAATTCCTCGCTCTGTGTCTGTGAGTACTGCAGAAACTCAAGAATTGAAACACAAGAAAAAAAACAGCAACAAAGACGTTTTCGTTTATTCCAAAACTGAAGTCGTTTGTGATTCCGATACGAACTCATGATTTGTGTCACTTCTTCTAACCTTCTCAATCCAATCCAATTATATACAATTGTAGTTGTTAACTATGGCCCGGAACTCACTTAAAACCCACCTCGGAAATGAGTATATCGCATTTTATTATATATTAATCGCTTTATTTGTTTTGTTTACATTTAAAATTGAAGTGTTTCAAAAGAATTAAAGTGCTCCAAAATGTCGATTGTGAATCAATTGATCTCAGAACTGACCATCTTGGTCTCTGAGTCAAAAAGACGGAATCCTGACATAAAAACAGTGCGTTGTTTCTCAAAGCATCAAGTTCTTCACTCTCGTTATACTAACTCTATATTTTATTTATAGGCATCTGAAGTATCATTAACAATATTGAAATCATACAACTCTTCAATTGATGAAATCACATTCTTAGAGTCACTATCTGAGAAAAATAACTTCATTACACCATTCCTCCTTTCTTGTTCTTCAAGAAATGCAAAATTTAGCACCATTGCAATCCAGTCATTAAATAAATTGATTCAATTCAAGTCTATCCCCATTAATAAATTAAATTCATTGATCGATTCATTTCTTGAAGCGACACATCTTGCAGTTGAGATCCAATTAAGGGTATTACAGATCTTGCCTACTTTTTTCCAAAGTTATAATCAATTTATAAATGGTGAGTTAGTTGCTAAATTATTGTTGATTTGTTCAATATTACAATCTTATAATAAGACTTCAATGGTGGTTAATACTGCTGCTGCCACTGAGACACAAATCATATTGTCACTGTTTGATAAAGTCGCTGAAGAAGACAAGTTAAGTGGGAAAGTAGAGTTGATTTATGATGTTAAAATTGATGAAGATGAATCAATTAAGATATCATCAAATTCATTTGATTGTTTTAGAGTATTTAATGATATTTGTTGTTTAATTGAACAACAAAAACCATCTTTTTTGAAATTTAACTCTATCCCTGAACTACTTGGATTTGAACTATTAGAAACAGTATTAACTAATTATAAATCATTGTTTTTAAATCATAATGAACTAGCATTTTTAGTAAGAACTAAAATAACTCCATTACTATTAAGATCTTTTTCAAATAATAAAGATTTTGCAATCGTCGTTAGAGTTTCTAGAATAGTGTCATTGTTAATAAAAGATCAATTATCAATATTGGAAATTGAATCAGAAGTTATCATATCGTTATTAACACATGTTTTAACAAAGGATTCAAATTTACCAAATTGGAAAAAAATCTTATCTTTGGAAATCTTTAATAAATTATTTAATGATTTTAATTTAGTTAAATCAATTTATCAAATTTATGATTATGATTCAAATAATGATAAAAAAAATTTAATAACTGATTTTTTACTAATAATTTCAAATTTAATAAAAGAACCAATTTTTGAAAGAATATTGAATCCTCAAGAAATAGTTAAATCACCACTTCAAAATGAAAAATCAATCAATTTACAAAATTCATCAATTAAAATATCATACTTGGATCTTTTAGATAAACCAGAACCGCCAACCGTTCCAGAGACTTATCAAATTTATTTAATATTGAACATAATGAGTTCATTTGGTGAAGGATTAGGGAAGTTTGTCTTGAATAAATCAAAAGCGTTAAATGATGATGATACTTTCACTTTTCTTGATGATAACGATCAAAATGATTTAGATTTCCAAGTCTTGAAATCTTTGATAATTTCAACAAATGATTCAATTGTTAACATTGGCAATGAATTTTTATATTCTTGTCTAAGTAATGAGTTATTCCACTCTTTAATCAGATCATTACAAAAATTATGTCATTCTTCAGGAATATTAAGATTAGATAGACAAAGAGATTCTTTATTATTATTGTTTTCAATTGCAACAGTGAGTAACGTCTCGAAAAAAAACTTGCCACAAATAAGACATAATTCATTAGGTGATTTCATTGTTGAACAATTCACATCAACATTAAACGAAACCATATCGAATCAAGAGAGTAAATTCCATACAAGACTTTTAAATTCAAGACACGTTATTTGTTTTAGAGCTTTAACTTCATTAACGATTTCATTAGGTCCAATATTAAACAAATCTTGGAGATTTATCCTCATTACATTTCAATGGTTTGATTATTACGTTAATGGTCCTTCTAAATATCTCTCATTCAAAGAGATCCCATCAAATCCAGAATTATCAACAGCTGATTTAAAATCCATTGAACATTCTTCAAATAAATTAAATGAAAGCACGAAAAATCTCAGTGAGGTAGCATTCAATGAATTGTCTAACCAATTGATTCAATTATCAAAACTTGCAGTGTATGAATCTATTAATGTTAATGATCCTTTATATAATAATGAATTAAACATTTGTCCATATAATAAAGAATTTTTCATTAATAAGTTAAATGAATTTTCAATTTCGAATTGTGAAAGATTTTTAAAAATGGATAATGAATATAATTATTGGGATTCGATCATTGAATATTATATTGAATTATTATCTACCAAAAACAATGAATCTGATGTCAAATTAATCATTTCTATGAATTTTAATTCATTTATCAAAGAAATTTCTAAGATTGGATTCATTAAAACAAATGATTCACAGGTGTATTCAAATTTAGAAATCAATTTATTTAATACGTTAAGTAAATTAATTGAAAATTTATTAACTGAATCTACACAATTGAATTCAATAGATTTGAAAATCATTCATTCTGTTTTAAATAACCTATCTGATCTATTAGACAGATTTGGAAATTATTTTAATCAATCATGGGATATCATCTTAAAAATAACAAATTCAACTTTCACTTTCATTAATTCTGAAGATATTTCCGCAAATACATCAAAAGATTTACTCAAATCAAGTTTTGAAATTTTACAATTAATTTTGAACGATTTTTTACAATCTATAAATCCTAAATTTTCAATAAAATCAATCATTGACGTATTGAATCAATTTGTCTCTCAGGAAATTGATCTAAATATCTCATTTTCAGCAGTCAGTTATTATTGGTTATTATCTGATTTTTTCAGACAAAATTCAATGGAATTAACAAACAAGAAAACTGATTTAAAATTTGAATCATATGATGAATTAATTTCACAATTAAATTCCACCAATGATGATGTTGTGATTAATGCACTATGGTTATATCTATTAAATAATCTAATTAAGATTTCCAAAGATGATAGAATTGAAATTAAAAACGTTGCAATTCAAACATTTTTTAGAATCGTGGACTCTCATGGTAATTATTTAAATTGGTATAAGACTTTCAATATTGTTGTTAAAGAATTATTATTGATTAAATTTGAAAAACCTGTTGAAACTGATGAAAATTATTATGAACTAAATAAATCTTTTAATGAAAATGTATTGATTACATTAAATGGAATTAATCAGTTATATTCATTATTTTTCATTGATTATAAAGTTGAAATTTTTTGGAAATCATTATTAGATTTTTATAATGAGTTAATTTCATTAAATATTATTGAAATTACTAAAACTGTTTATATTTCATTTTATGAAATCTTGAAATTATTCAAATTTAAAATCCCTTTGAAATTATTCGAATTATTTTTTGAATTTTGGTCTTCCAAAAAAATCAAATACGTTTCATTGAATGATTCAGATTCATATCAATTAAGTATTATTGAATTAATTAAAAGTTTTGAAATTATATATAAAAACGAAACAGCTACTTTATCAAGATCACAAATTGAATCATCATTATTAATTTTCAATAATTCAATAAGATTTCCATTTTTACCAAGTCATACAAATGATATAACCACACCAACTCCATTACAAGACATTGTACTTAAATCATTTGGAATGATTGACATAAATGATGAGAATGAAGATTTAGTATTAATTCAACTATCGAATTTAATTCAATTACCATTTTTAATAAGATCACGAATTCTTAAAAAATTATCAACTGTTAATCAAAGGCAAATTCCATCATTTATATCAACTAGTAGTAAGGCAATTGAAATTATTTCATTACATATATTGAATAAAGATGTTGGAAACTATCAGAAATTGATAGATAATAAGGTATTGATTAAACTATTCCAAAATTTACTAGATCCTATAAAATATCATTTAAACAATAACAATAATATTGAAGATTTAGAACAATTGACAAGCATAAATAATGAAAAGATATGGAAGATTTCATTATCTTTAATTGTTTCAATGATTCCTAATTTCATTAAACTATTAACAAATGATGAACCATCGATTGAATTATGGTCATTAATCATTGAAACAATAACGTTGACATTACCACACTTGAATGAAGATCGTGACACTGATTTTAATTTTGAAATGTATTGTAAATTAAAGACAATAATCATAAATAATTTAAACAATAATAAAGAAATTAATATCAATTTACATCTATTAATTTCATCAATCTGGAAAAGTTCATTCCTATATGAAAATAACTCATTAGAAAATTATTTGTTTGAAACTATTTCAACACCATTAGATTTAACTAATGAAATCTTAAATTTAAACACTTTAGATTCTTTTACAACTGAACCTATTCATCTTTTATCACAACAAAAATTCAGATTATGTTGTCTTATTGATCTTTTCAAATTTTCCAACATGGTTGAATTAAAATCAATAATCAATAATAATGATCAAATTACTTCCATAAATGTCATATCCAATGATGATGATGATGAGACTAATGAAGATGAAGAAAATGAATTATTAAAGTTGATTGAATTAACTATCCCATTTTTACTATCTAGAATAGTATTAATCATCAAAAGATTTTCAAATGAGATGAAATTGATTAATAATTCACCAATTTATACAATTCAAAAAATTGAATTAAAATTGATATTAGAGAATTTATACAATTTATTGAAAAATATAAATTCTGGTAATGTTAAATTATATAAAGATTTATTTAAAATTTTCCCATTCATATTGGATAATCAACAATTTTTAATTTTGAAAAATCAAAAAGAAAATTATTTAACTGGTATCACTGTTGAATTTTATAAATTGACAAGTTAATTAATAATGAATTTATGAATTATATAAGAAATAATGATATAATATAGATATTGTAATGTTTATATTTTTTAATAAATCTGTTTATATTAATATCACAAAATCAATTGATTAATTAATTATAAGTACTACAGCTAAAAACTGTAGTAGATATACTTTACGACATCATGAAAAGGAGAGTGGAGCAATGGCCCAATGTGTTGTTCTCTAGTATTTTTATCATTTAGTGTATACGGCGTAAGCCATGTCTAACTACCAATTATCTCAGCATGTCAGATCAAGTATATATCTGAAATACTATAAATATTATATGCATTAACTTAAAATTCTATGTATATTTCATCTTTCACCGATTCAATAGTCCTCATCAACAAAACTATAAGGATCATGAATGGTTTGATTTTGTCCTGATGGATCCCAAGCATTTTGTGGTAATGAAATTGAATTCGATTGTAATTGACGTTCTCTTTCAAATTCTTTCCATCTTCTCATCTTGATTTTAGAATGATCAAATTCACCTTCCTCATCATCATGACCATCATCTGCTCCAGCAATTGTTCTTGTTTCACCCCAACTAAAATCATCAAATTTCCAATATGCATAAGCTGGTAAAACGAAGTTCCAAATTGGTAATGCTGAAATATAAATTGCCATCCAAACAATATATGAATAACGTGATGCTGTAACAACAATCATCACAGCAGGTAAACCTAATGTAATAGCTAATAAAATTAATGACAAAATTGGAGTTGGTTTTGAAACAATTGCAAATGTAACAACATAAACTGTAAAACAAATAGCAATTGGTAAAATTAAAGTACCCAACAATTCAATACCAATAACAAATTGCATTGAAAAGCAGAAAGTACCACATAAATCCTTGACTAGAGCTAATTCCATTAAATTATGCACTGTGGAATTAATCCATCTTCTTCTTTGAGATAATAAAACACTAAATTTATCAGGAACAATAGTTTTACAAACAGCTTTTGATACAAAGACTTGTTTTCTCTTTGGAAAAGTTTTCAACATCAACGTTGTTAAAAATCTATCTTCACCTAATAATAATAAATTTTTCTTATGTAAAGTATCAACAACATTATCAGAATATCTTTCAACAATATCAGGATTTGCTAAGATTGGAACCCAATGACCATCAGTAGTTTTTGGTGCTTTGATACGATACATACAAAAACAACCAGGTAAACAAGTAACACCACCAAAGACAGATTCAAATGCTTTAGCTTGATGATGAGAAATATAATATTCAAAAACTTGAATTGCAGTAACCCAGGATTGACGTTTATTTGCAATTTTAGTTTCCCCACATAATCCCATGATTTCAGTATCTTTAATCATTTCAGCAATCATATGAGTTAAAGAGTCTGGATAGATTTTAGTATCCGCATCAACCATTAAAACAATTTCATAAAAATCAGCCAATAAACCTGTAACTTTCCAAATATTCAATAAAATATCGTACTCTAATTCGGTCATTCTTTCATCAAATGTGATTTTTTGTAAAAATGACATTAAAATGACTTGAGAGTCACGTTTACCTCTATTACCTGGTTTTGAGGAATTTGCTTCACTTGGTGTACCACATTTAACAATACAAACAACTGGAACTCTTTGTTGTTTTTCAATTGGTATAATTGAGTTATCATATTTATAAAAACCTGAATAAACTTTAGCCATATTATGTCTTTTTGAACCTTGAGCAACAGCAACATATGAAAATGATTTAACTTCATCAATAGGAGTTGTGAAATCGGTCATCATTGATAATGCAATATCTGGTGTTGTTCTATCATTACCAGAACCTTTAATCAAACCGTCACATAAAATAATTATTAACCTATGAGAATTTGGGTATTCAGTAGTTGCAATTGAATCTAAAGTTAATCTAAGAGCTTCTTCATCCTCTGAATAACATGTAACAAAGTTGATACAATGAGCCAAAGGATAACCAAATGGCATATAATCAGTTGGTGGTTGTGGAATAACATTTGGATGAATGATATCTGGATCCAAGCCTGAAGTTTCATACATTTGATTTAAATTTGAAACTGAAGCATTTCTTGATTCAAACGGGGTCAGACCAGCAATACTATTTCTTGAATGATTCTTCATCATTTTACTTTCATTAATCTTTTTAGCATTTTGTAAAGCAACTGTGGTCATTTCATTACCATTTTTACCTAATACGAGTGGCACTGAATAATTATTATATTCCTGATCCAGTTGATTGATTGACATTCTTGAACTTTTGAACAGATCTAATTTTGAAGAACGTTTATCTGAATTTGATGTGATATCAATAACTGAGCTAGAATGATCAGCCCATTCATCCTTTTCTGCATCTTTTCTATTCATTTCTCTAATATTTAGTTGATCAGCACCTTGTCTAGGAGAAATAACCCATTTGAAATAACATGCTAATGCAAATTTAGTGAAAACAACTGACAAAATGAAAACCAAAGATAAATTTAAAACAACTTTTGATGCAATACAACCAATTGTATCAGAATCGATTGAGCCAACTTTAACAATTTCCGTTAAACATTTTGCAGCTTTTCTATCATCAGAATTTGCTAATAACAAAGAAATATCATAACCTCTCATATTAGAAGCTTTTAACTCATCGAATAATTGAGGATATTCTAGATCTGCTGATTGGATCCAATTGATCAAATCTAAATCTAAAACAATACCAGAATAGACAACTAAATTTCTTGATGAATTTTTAATATCATCCCAAGTGAAATAAACATCCCCATTTGCAACTAATGAATAATAAGCATCTCTAGCAGTTTCAGAAGTATGACAGGCCCAACCATCATAATATTCAGATTTTGTAAAATTTGGAGATGATGAACCATCTTGGTTATACAATTTACAAGGCATATACCAAGCAACATCTAAACCATCATAAGGAATTGAACAATTATCTCTTGGTGTGATCAAGCCTTTACAGTTCCCATTCACGTTTTGAAATAGAAAAGAAGCATCTTTACCACCAGCATCAGTCGGAGGATATAAAACATTTGCACCTACTGTGATACCAGCAGCTTCTGGATGAGAAGAGGAGGTTAAATCAAAGGTTTTACCGTTGATGATTAAATAACCTGAACTTATTTCATTATTTCTCATTCTCATGATGGTGTTATGACAAACGGTTTGACTGAAACCAAAAGTGATAAATGCAACAATAGAAGCCAGAATCAGAATAACTGAAATTAAAGCACATTTTTCTCTCCACGCCATTTGTCTTTCCTTCTTTGGCATACCAAAGAATCTCATTAGAGAAGCAGGAGCCCAAAAAGTAACGAGATAACAATAAAGTTGCCATAATGATAAAGTATTTGAATCTTTAATCTTTTTAGAATTTCTAGATAATCCAGTAGTATTTGCTCTTGAACTCTTTTTCATATCAAAAGGACTTTCATATTCATCATTTAGCCCATATATGGTTCTTTCTTGATCTCTGTCTTTCTGCGATCCACTTGAAACGGAATTGATTGGTGAAAGGTCTTGCAGCGGAATATCTGTATCATCATGTTGATAATTTGGGGTGAAGGAGTTGCTAGTTGGGTCGATCCCCGTTGAAGAAGGATGGATATTGATATGGTCTTGCTCTTGTGATGCGACTTGAGCATAATAATAATGAGGATTATCAGGGTTATTTAGATTATTCCTTTCTGGCCTAACTAAAGATCTCTTTCTTGAGACAAAAGATGAACTGTTTGGCAGTAGTGCTTCATCGTCATAACTATTATTGAGACTCTTCTTTGACGATGACTTTTTCATGGAATTGTTTCTCTTAACTGAGCCATTCCTTGAAAACATGATGGTTTATATAATATTACAGGGACGTGATTCAACTGGAATTACAGATGAGTAAAAAAATGGGTATTAAATATGAAAATAACTAGTATTTTTTGAGGGAGTCTGATGAAAAGTGATATGTGTGAGAGATCAGATGGTGCTCAAGGCTCTATTTGGTGAGAACTGTAAGAATTGCGAAATTAGTTTTTGTGTGTGAAAATTGACTAGGCACTGAAATTCCATATTTTTTTCGATATATTTTTGTGGATTTCTGAAAAGTAAACAAAAAGAATTTTATTGTGAGATCTCCATTTAGTACAATTATTACGCTTAGAGTACTCAAATTCAGTCCAGTTTCTTCACTATCAACCTCTAAATATCATGCACCAATTTTAAAATTTTCTTTTGGTGGAAGATTGAGATTTGACATTTATTGAATTAAAGAGTGTTCCTTTGAGTGAAATATCAAAGATCTTTGGTAGAGGAAGTCATCTGTAGCGTAATTACTAATTATTGAGAAATTTTTAATAAATTAATTCTTTGATAACTATAAATTGATTTATGTACTGATTGATGTGTATAATCAAATCAGAATCTAAAATCCGTGGTGAATATTGTACGAATATTGTGATAAGATATCAATTACAAGTGACATATATATATATTCTACACTATGACTTTCAGGAATCACACGATTTGTAACATACAAGAATTCAGGTCTCAGCTCTTAAGGATTATCAAATAATTACAAGATTTCAAAGGCTTCAATCGATACTAAATAACTCCTGAATAAGCCACTTGAACTCTAACTCTATTAATAGGATTGCTGAACAGGAAATGGAGCGTTCCTGATACTCAGTGAAGTCTATTATTAGAATCACAACTATACTTATCAAGGCTTTGGTCAAGACTCGAATCAGAGGTGTTAATTATGCAGATTTATGCCAGAATCCTGATAAACAGAACCTTTTGAACCTTCATTAATTAAGCCAAATTCAATTGGAAGATCATAATTTCTACTAGATGGTACATACTACATAGTACAACACGGTCGAAGTAACACAATACAAAGAAAACTAGTAAATATTTCAGTCATAAAATTCATACATTAACAATAATACATAACTATAACAGTCAAAGCATTAAACTATATTATTGTTAGAACACACATTCAACTGAATAATCTCACTTTTATTTTTCAATTTATTTCCATTTGAAAGAAATCAGAAATTTGGGTATATACTTAATGCTTCATTGGTTCTGGGTACTATTCCAGATTCAGACTGGTGCACAGCGTTTTGCTCGTCATTTAGGAAATAAAAATTGAAAAATATATTGTGGGTAAATAAGCAAAACTTACTTTTTGAATGAATTAAACAAGTTGAAGTTCTTTTTTTTTTTTAATTAATCAAATAAATTTAAAAGTGAAGAAATTTGAAAATTTTTGATTTTTTTTTTAAATGAAAAGTTTGTGAAGCGGTTACCCGACTTTGTATATGGAAGAAATTAGGGCTAATATGTAAAGAAATGAAACATATTCGAATTAAAGTGGATTTATTGTAAGGTTTTGAAGATTGTATTACGTTGATGTTACTGAGAAAGTCCACACCATATCAGATCATTTCAAACGACATTGATGGCTTTAATATTGGAGTTTTTTAATACATTTTTTACCAATTTGACGCATTTTCAATCAGAAATTATTTATAGAAGAAGTGAAGTAATTAAAGACCACATAAATCCTACACTGTAGATAATCTCATCAACTCCATATACCTAATAATACTCGAATTACCCCGAATCAAGTAACAACAATCCAGAAAAACGCGAGTAATCAAATAAATCAAACGCGTTTAATTATTGCTGAAAAGTTAGTAAGTTCCCTTTTTAGGTCAAATTAAATAATTAAATAATTAAATTGAAAATTAACAGTCAAAAGACATGATACAGAAACCAAGAATGAGCGTGAATTCAGAAGTCTAGACTCTCAAATATGATCATATATCGTGTATATAATTGTAGTTTTGAGGGGTGAGTGGAAGTCTTAGTTGAATGTCCTTACAAGTACTAATTTTGTTTCATAGTGAAATTATCAAGGCTAATCAGAGGATTGAATAAGACCCAACTTATTTCTCACACGAAGAAATGCTGTTTAATGTCTAACTAGTAAGCACTTCCTGCCTTTGAAGTTTGAACTCCAGAGACGCGCGTAAATCAGGAGTGTCCCTTTTCAGAAATTGGTGCGTTTTCGTACATTTCAAACATCAACACAAACAAAAAACTGATTTAATTTGTTAATGAAACGCGTTTGTTTTCAATTAAGGAACAAATTGACACCTTTTGTATTCTTTTTTCGACCATCTCTTCGAAGTATATATAATGTCCTGATTCTCTAACTTCTTTCATCCTTTATCTTTCACTCTTCTGTACCATCGAAACCACAAACCATCATGTCAGATTCTCAAGCTTTAACCATTCTAACTAAATCTCCTGTCACACAACAAATGATTCAACACATTGTCAATGTCACTTTGAAAGTGATTCAATGTCAAAAATCCAAAACTACGTTACCTTCACCACCAAATTCACCAAATGGAAAACAATCAGTTAAACCAATCCCATCATTAATGACATTCATTTCAAAATTGGTAAGATACACTAATGTCTATTCAGGTACATTATTATCAACATTAGTCTATTTAGAAAGATTATCAGTTAAATTACCTAAAAATTCAAGAGGTTTACCATGTACTTTACACAGAATATTTCTTGCTTCATTGATAATTTCATCCAAATCTAATAATGATAGTTCACCAAAGAATTCTCATTGGGCTGAATTCACTGATGGATTATTCACATTAGAAGACATTAATTTAATGGAACGTCAATTACTAAACCTTTTGGACTGGGATGTTAAAATTTCAAATAAAGATCTAAGTCGTTGTTTAAGAAAATTCATCGAACCAATAAAGATAGATTTAAGAAACGCTCAAAGAATTCGTCGTTCTCATAAAAAATCATCATCAGTTTCATCTTCACATTCTTCTCCAATGTCACCAATTTCATCATCTTCTTCTTTGACAATGTCACCACCACCACAAAAACCATATCAAATTTCACCAGTTTCACCAGTATCTTATAAAGATATTATGTCTAATAAGACTGGACCATCAAAACATTATAGAAACCCTTCAGTTTCTTCATTATCTTCATTGACTTCATCAAGTTCAAATTCCTCAATCTCCTCAACTTTGAGCGATGATGATTTCAATCCAATGTTGAAGACTCAATACATTTATCAACCTGGTCAGTATCAACAAAATAAAATCCAACCTTGTCATAATTTTTCATTTGATCATAGAGAATTAGAAAATTATGTTAATTACATCTGAGTTGTTTCATGTTTTGTTTGTTGTTTTGTTTTGTGTTGGGATTTCAATTCATTCGTTTTTTTTGTATATATCAATCATTTTTTCATGATTGTACTTCATCATGGTATTATTATTATCACTATGGATGTTCGTTTACGGTTTAACTAGTTAAGGATTATTATTGGGTTTATTTTAGAATATAAGTGTTATATTTCGGTTTATAACTAACGATGTAGGTTCTTTTTCTTTGGTAGCTGATCGTTATACCTTCACACGTCACTTAGTGATAGTACAATCACAAAAACGAAGAGTCTTATACACTTTCACCATGATTTCCCCCATTGGGAAAATTAAATATGAATAATTACATAATAAAATTTCACTTCATCACTTTATACTTGAAACGATTTCATTAGTTGATGCACTTTTAAGCTTTCCTATTACTGGTAGTTTATCTATATCGGATCTCAAATAATGTCATTTCCTGGTCAGGGTGGTCACTCTTATAACCAAGGTGGTTACAATCAAGGTTATCAAAATCAAAATCAAAACCAAAATCAGTTTCAAGGTAATTATAATTATCAAGGTAATCAAGCTGGATACCAACAAAATCAAGGTTATCAACAACAGAGATACCAACAACAAGGAAACTACAACAATCAAGGATTTCAACAACAAGGAAATCACTACAATCAAAACTATGAACAACAACAACAACAACAACAAGGAAACTATCAAAGACCAAACGTTCCAGAATCCCAATATCAACAAGTTGTAAACTCTCAATCAGTGTATCAACAGCAAAACATAGGAGCAAACACCAATTTCCAATCCCCTGCAAACATTTCGCGTCCACCAACAAACCCACAATCATTTGGTGTTCAAGGTTATAATTTCCAATATTCTAACTGTTCAGGTCGTAGAAAGGCTTTATTAGTGGGGATTAACTATATTGGAACATCAAATCAGTTACGTGGTTGTATCAATGATGTGCATAACGTTAAGAACTTTTTAATTAGAAATGGGTATAATGAAGGTGATATTGTTATCTTAACTGATGATCAGCATGAAATGGTGAAAGTTCCAATAAGGGCTAATATTATTAGAGCAATTGGTTGGTTAGTCAATGGTGCACGGGCAAATGATTCGTTATTTTTCCATTATTCAGGTCATGGATCTCAAGTTGAAGATTTGAATGGAGATGAAGATGACGGATATGATGAAACTATTGTGCCATTAGATTTTGAAACTGCTGGTCAAATCATTGATGATGAATTACATGACAGGTTAGTAAGACCATTGGCACCAGGTGTTAGATTAACTGCATTATTCGACTCTTGTCATTCAGGTACAGTGTTAGATTTACCATACATGTACTCTACGAAGGGTGTTTTGAAAGAACCTAATTTAGCAGCAGAAGCTGGTCAAAATCTTTTACAAACTGCAGTTTCTTATGCTCGTGGTGATAACATGGGAGTTTTCAGTGGTTTGAAATCATTAGCCTCATTGGCTATGAATGGAGGAGGGAATTCAGAGGCAAGGGAACGTACCAAACAGACAAATACTTCACCATCAGATGTGATTATGTTTTCAGGATCTAAAGATAATCAAACTTCAGCAGATACAACTGAAAATGGAATGGCTACAGGTGCTATGTCATATGCATTCATTCAAGTCATGAGTAATTCACCAAATCAATCATATTTATCATTGTTACAAAATATGAGAAGTGTTTTACGTGGGAAATATTCACAAAAACCTCAACTTTCTTCATCTCATCCAATTGATGTTAATTTACAATTCATATTTTAGATAAATAAATATATGGATTCATTTTCTTTTATATAAACAATATTTATACTTGAATCCCTTTTCTTCAACTTCTAACACGATATCATCACCAATAAACTTAATCAACTCTTCATCATCACATTTATCAAACGATTTATTCAATTCACTCTTATTGAAATAACTATCAATTTCAATCACTCTCCCATCCTCGACGTTATTAATCTCAGTGATGAACACGTTATCAACTTTAGATAGACATTCATTATATATCTCACTTCCACCAATGATGAAAACATGATTTATCTGATTCATTCCATTCAACTGCTCAATCGCGTCATTGATGGAGTTGAAATACAATTCACCCTTGATGCTTTGATTCTCTTTATTTCTAGTGATCACACAGTTTAATCTATCTTCCAATGGCCTAAATTTCAAAGGAATTGATTCCCATGTCTTACGACCCATAATCACTGCATTTTGTCCATTTGATCCAATGGTGACTTTCTTGAAGTATTTCATCTCTTGAATCAACCTCCATGGGAGTTTATTCTGGTATCCAATCCCATACTCTGGGAGCAGTGCAGCAACGATGATGCTCAATGGTTTACTCATGTTCTCTAGTAGTATCAAGATACAATAGTACTGATAATAAATTTTCGCGTTATAAAATTTCACTATATCTAGAGAGTAAAGACTACAAATGACAATGACCACCAGAACGTTCAATGACACGCTCCCATTCGACGTTAATCCCCTCCACATCACACTAACGATCCCTTCATCTCCCTCGACTCCCAAGATCCCAATCTCGGTATTCGTCACTAATGACTTGAACTCAAATATATCAGGCTACATCTACACTATTGGACGTGGTAAAGAGATCTATAACACAATTTTGAACAACTCAGACAATGAGACGATGGAATTGTGCTTTAAATTCACGAGGCTTCTGTGGTTGAAGTATGGGAATCCCGTGTATTTCAATCTTAATGGACAGTTTGATAGGTTTGACTATTTGAGGTTGATTAAAGTAGTGTTGGAGTACATTGATGAGAAGTATCCTAAAGCAATAGAGAAAAACGATGTGTGATATGTGTGTTTGTACATATATCTATAATTAATGATGCATTTTATGTATATTTGTAGTTGTTAGTTTGATTATATGTTCATTGATAAACTCTTGATCGAATCCATACTCCATTAAAGACCTGCTGTACCGCACACTCTTCAATGCACATACTTTTTTCCCAAATTCTATTTGAATTTAGCAACAGTGCATTATCTTCTGCACTTTCAGCTTGACTCACTAATAGCTGATTGACCAATGCTAATGTTTTCTTGTTCATCGATCCAAATTGAATAATTTATCAACATTAGCATGAGTGTGCTCACTTTACTTCATTAATTTATCGATTTTGATATATTCTTCTTTGTGTGATACTGATTTTTCGTCATATCTCTGAAGAAATAGATTTATTATATCGTTTAGAGTTCTATTATAATCTCTCCAATTGACAATTTTCTTCAAAAGATGGTTCAGACATAATTTCCAGAAATACTCTTCTTCTCATTGTGAAATCTTCAAATATGACGCCTCTCTTTTGTTTCTTTGCAGTTTGTTAATAGGTATAACTGAATGGACTTTCTCATTAACAGATGGTAATTTAATCTTTTCTTCTAGCCTGATTATTATAGTTTCTTGATAACGAGTCTAATTTAGAAGATGGTGATCTCATTCTTGTCTTGGATGGTGTGAAGTGATGATTTGAAATGGTAGTGGTTATTTATGTTGTTGTTTACACGAAGGTTTAGATTACTTGTGCTTCGATGAGTGAAGTTTAAATGGGGTTGATGTACACTGGAGGTAGAATATTTTAGTCGTTCTTAATGATCGTGTGGAACATTATGGAACGAATCGCTGGGAATTGAGCAGATAAGAGACAATAAAGTAAACAATAAACAGTACAATAAATGTTTTGTTTTTGTTTTCATTTGTGTTAATCCAAAACCTTTATATAAATAGAAAACAGAGTAACCACCCATATAATTCACCTAATCAATTTTCCATTATATATAATATATTATTTCTACTGTACACATCACACTCAATCTCTGTACGAATATTTCTCTGTGATTCTTGGTTTCAAATTATGAGCTTTCTTATAGTCATTAGCAATTCTTTTCTCAATCATCCCTTTACTTTGATGCATAAACACTGAATCCTGTAATAAATTACCTTCTGGTTTCAAAGTTCTTAAAGAGTCAGTCAATTCATCTGACAGTTTAATGTCCAAGTTTTGATTCTCAACGACATGTTTACTACCCAATTTATTTCTTTCAAGAACTAATTGTTCTTTTGATTTATGGACTTTTGGAACTTTTTTAGAGATTTCTGATTTGATTTCATCAAGTCTTTCAATTTCTTTCAATCTTGCTTCTAGTTCTTCTAATTCAACCCTTAATCTTTTTGCTTCTTTAACTCTTGCTATTTTATTTCTTTTTGTTCTATCTTTTTTTCTACTAACAACGACTTTATTAATTGATAACCTTTGATTAACATCAACTTCTTCTTCTTCATCATCTTCATTTTCTGCATCATCAACCATATCATCTTGTTCCACTTTAACTAATCCATTTAAAACATCTTGAATTTTACCAACTTTTTCCAACAATTTGATCTTTTCATCTTCTTTCTTTTTTTCAACTGAATATTCATGATTGATTAAATTCTTCCAACTCTCTAAACTTGGATTATATGATCTCCCTTCATTTGGCACGTCGTCTAATTTAACAACTTGAATAGGTTTAACCTTCAACGTCTTTGGTACAACAGTGGCTTTAGTATATGGAATTGATGAAGTCTTATTAGTTTTAATGACTTCTGGAACATTAGCATTTTCTTCAGGCATATCCCAAACATCATATGGATCTTCCTTAACAAAACCTTTTTTATCAATAGTAACCTTTTCAGAAGATGATAATTTGTTTCTACCACTAACTGTCATTAAATAATTCATTTCCTTTTTACTAACTTTATGTTTAGTTTGCTTTCTATGATCTGATTCAAAACCAGGTACTTTTGATCTTTTGTTTAAGATCTCTGTAGATTTTAGGACTTTAACATTTCTTTTCTTAGTTATCCCTTCATCACCTTTTATATCAACCATAAATAAATTATCATTTTGTAAATCATTTAAAGAATCAGTACCAAATTCAATCAAATTGTTACGTTGTTCTTCTAGTCCTTCTTGCAGGTCATCTAAGTCGATGTTTTTGATCCATGCCTTCTTCCCCTTTCTCGACGGCTGCTTGTGTTGTTGCGGTCTGTTCTTTTCCATCGTGACTTCTAACTATTGTGGGATTATCTACTGTAATAGAAGAATAAATTTTTTTTTTTAATATGCGATGAGATAAAAAATTTTATCTTCGTGTCCGTGCTCATTGACCTTTCCCGATTCGTACATACACTATCACTTCACTTTCAAAATGCTAAAGATGAAAACTCACATGATCATGGTTCCAGGACACGGGATCTGGAAAGGCATAAACGACGGGACAAACTCCAGTGATTGGTATTTAGAACCGTTTCAAATAGAAGGATCTGATCATTTATCATTCATTAATCAAAATTAACTGTTTTCCATTTGTCAATTCAAAAGACTATATGGGAATTATCCTGAATTCATAACTGTAGTTGGGTTTGAATTTAAAAGGTATAGGTTTGAAGAATTACATTTAAAGAAAGCAATGGGATGGAATGAAATGAATTTCAAATAAAAAACTTTGGATATAATCCAACTCCGCCATATAATTCTAATTCTATGGAACATATCCCATATTTCGATTATTTGCACAAAAATGAATATGAACACACTGCTAAATTATTTGAATCAGATCTTTTTGGAAACATATAAGATGGGAGATTACTGAAAAAGAAATCAAAAAGGAACCCGTTTGGTAAAGTTCATGATTATATGAAAGTTTGTCCTCAATACAAAGAAATGTTCTGATTTGTGGGAGTGTGTATCGATTTTAGAGGTTTAGATAGTAAAAGTGTATTGGGTTTGGGAATTTTAGTACAAGCAATTTGATCAATTAATTTTCGTGTATTGATATCTGAAACGAAAGAGCACATCTTTTGATATTGAAATCAAAACGATAAGAGTGCAATCCTTCATATATTGTGTTGTTAGTTACAGATAACCCACGTAGTAGAGAGTCTCCACTGTCGCAAAAGTGCCGCTCTTGGAGGCACTAAAAAGGCGTTATTGGATCATTGATTAACCGCGTGGAAACAAATCGATTAATATGAAAATACATCATTTCATAAAACAGATCTCTATCCAGTATTCAACATATGCATATATCATCATTTTGATGGCAAAAAGGAATCTGACTACTTCACAGAAAATCCCCTCCGTAAAACTTGAAAAAAAGTAGGAATTCAAATTGCAACACCCCATAAAGGCAATGCATAAGATATTTTATGGTTTTTGAACGAGAGACAATATTACCATCTTTAATATCATAAATGAACTGTTTGATGATTTTCCCCTGAAATTTTAAAATCCGGGAATAAACTTCAGGTAGTCTATTTCCATTCCTCACTACAGCTTCCTGGTTTAACAATAACAATCTTCAACGCCTCTTAGATCCAAAGACTGTTGTAATAGTTATGATTTAGAAGTACTCATTGATTATAATAAAGAAATGAAGTCTGGGAATTCGGATTAATCGGATTTATAGATATCTCTAGAAAGACTGATTTGATATTGAATAGAAGATTCCAGAAAGAATGTTTGGTACAACAGCCACCCTGGAAAACTATATAAGGAGATGAATTCCTTATATGAGCCGCTG